>CAXKVI010000001.1:175562980-175677418 GCA_964058755.1 Campiglossa producta | reverse complement strand
ATTTTTTTTATTTTATTTTATTTTATTTTATTTTTTTTATTTTATTTTTTTTATTTTATTTTATTTTATTTTATTTTATTTTTATTTTATTTTATTTTATTTTATTTTATTTTATTTTATTTTATTTTATTTTATTTTATTTTATTTTATTTTATTTTATTTTATTTTATTTTATTTTATTTTATTTTATTTTATTTTATTTTATTTTATTTTATTTTATTTTATTTTATTTTATTTTATTTTATTTTATTTTATTTTATTTTATTTTATTTTATTTTATTTTATTTTATTTTATTTTATTTTATTTTATTTTATTTTATTTTATTTTTTATTTTATTTTATTTTATTTTATTTTACTTTATTTTGTTTTATTTTATTTTATTTTATTTTATTTTATTTTATTTTATTTTATTTTAATTATTCGGTATTTCAGTTCAATTACCACTACTTCTCATGGAATGCCCCATTTAGTAAAAATGTACATACTTGCTAAAATACTCAGGCAGATAATGCTGTTCACGACCATGATGCTGTCATTTATCATCTTTCCACACATACACAAAAGCACATGTTTACTTTCGCTTTTGGTGAAAAAGTTGTATATGACCCATAACTACACGCCACCCATTGTTTGGCTGCTGAAAGGTGGGCCAATTTGCCTGCATGACTGCCGGCATGGCTGTGAAATGTCGAACAATCAAATTAATCAATTGAATAAAATACGTTTTTAAATGATGTCAATATATGCAATTTTTTTATTATTAAATGTAATAAATAAATGTTCAATGAAAAGAATGGCCGTCGGTTGTGTCCTTAGGCATTGAAATTGAAAAGATGCTAAACCCGTGCTTGATAAATGTTTCGGGACGAAGTAAAGGCATTGCGATTTTCGAATATAGTTAGTATGTAATGATGTATGCTAAGGATTGCTGTGAATTGTAAAATTTTTATGGTATTTAAAGTAAAAACGTTCGTAAGCGTTACGAAAATCGTAAACTTAACCGTAACCGTAGCCATAACAATAGCATCATAGCAAAATAAAAATAATATAAAAATAATATACATAGAGTTGGACATAAAAGTATAAAGAGTTTTATTTAACGGGCTAACACTTACACTTAGCGAGTAAAGAATGGAACATAACGAGTTACATCAAAGAGTTGTACACAACGAGTCACACAACTCGTTACTCGTTACACCTAGTTTCCGTGCGTTACCAAAGACTTGAACACATAAAAAATGTATACGACCGAATGCCAATGCAGATGAACCTTTCCTCATGCAAGCTTGCACATCAAAATTTTTAAAACTTCCGTAAACCAACTCTCCTCACCACAGCACTTGTGACAGGAACCAAAATTGCTCTATCCCAAACTGTGACTTAATTCATGTGACTGTCTCTATTACTACAACTATTACTATTTCTAACAGATAAACATAAAACTTATGAAATTTGATGCTTTGATAAAGAAGAATAGAGAGATAGAAAATCACAAAAGTTGGCAAAATGACACAGTGAAAATTGCAAACAACAACGCAAATCTTGAGCAGCTTGTAAGTATCATTTACACCTATCAAGGTTACTAGCACTTTCCAACTCACATAGCATATACTTGGCTAGGTACGTAACAGGTAGTATGAGCATACCAGCTGACTTTCGCATCATTCCAAATTGCACATTCATTTTTATGACGTTTGACAGTTTTTGAACGAAAAAATCTGACATATTCTTATGATGACTATCAAAATGGCACAAAAAAACTAAAAAAAAAGAAAAAAAATAATAACATTAAATAAAATACTCGTATATAAAAGGAAATCGTAAAAAAATATGTTGCACAAATTGTCACTTTATGCTGACATAAGACATAGAGACATAGTGCCATAGATATTGATGAAACGGTCAGTCGTCAACCAAAGTGTGTCACAATCTAATGACTACAAATAGAGTATGTCTGAAAAAAATGAATGGACTTGTGTGTGCTGTGTGTGATTCGAGGAGTTAAAACTGAGTGTGAACGTTTCATATCTCCGCCAAGTATGAGAAATTGTCAGCATTGAATAGTTCGAAGAACTTTCCAAATTCGGATAACATTTGATGGCCATAAAAGGTGCAATGCCACATATGTACATGGCAAAAAAAATCACCAACAAAAAGTACAAGTACTTGTCTATGCTTGCATATATACAGTTGTAGATATGTCTTAAAATAATAATGACACTTCATACTTCTACTAAAATTTAATAAGACTTTTGTAGTTTAAGCTTTAAACGATATTCGTATGTATTTAATTGAAACAATAAAATCATTGTACATTTTTATTGTTTACATTAATTGGAATATTTTTTATTAAATCAATTAAGCAGAACTAAAAAAAATGTAGAAATGACTATTGAAATAAATTCTTTTGCTTTGGGACTTTTTTTGGGTGGGTAGGTCCAGTACCATGCGTGTTATATCCCCACCTCGTGTAGCTGGCTCCCCAGCTCTGTCAGCTTGGCCTTGTCTTACATGATGAGATTGGGACATCACACGATGACATAGTGGCATCACATAATGGCATAGTTGTATCACATAGTGGTTTCACATAATGAGATAGGAACATCACATGACGAGATATGGACATAGGGACATCATGATAAGATAGAGAGTCTCTATTAGAGACATCACATGAAGGCATAGTGATATCACATGACGAGAAAGGGACATCAAAAATGACATAATGATATCACATAATGAAATAGGGACATCAAATGATGACATAGTACATACATAGTGATATCACATGATGAGATAGTTATATCACGTGATGACATAGTGATATCACATATTGACATAGTGATATCACATATTGACATAGTGATATCACATGATGAGATAGTTATATCACATGATGACATAGTGATATCACATGATGACATAGTGATATCACATGATGACATAGTGATATCACATTAAGATATAGTGATATCACATGATAAGGTAGGGACATCACATGATGAGATAAAGACATCATATGATGAGATAGAGACATGATGAGATAGTCCTGCTATTTATTCGGTTTCTATGGGAGCTAGGAGTTACCCCGTTAGCGTGGTATATAGAACACATTTTCCCCTAAATAGCGTCACGCCTAACTAAAAAAACTGGACTTATACCACTTGTGCTTTAAACGGCTCATATATTGAGATAGTGATGTCACAAGGTGAGATAGGAACATCACATGACTTTGTAAAGAACTATTAACTAACGAGAACTAATAACTAATCATAGCCGGTCCCACAACTCTGGCTCCGTCCTTCGTGATGAGATAGTGATTTCACATGATGAGACAGTAATACATATAACATGACTAGAAGGTGATGTGACATGAGGAGATATAACTATTAGCTAATGAGAACTATTGACTTAGGAGAGCAGGTTCCTCAACTCTGGCATCTTGGCATATTTCATCATGAAATACACTCTCTTTGATATCACATGATGAGATAGTGATGTCGCATAAAGAGATAGTATTATCCCATGATGAGATAGTGACATCCCATGATAAGATAACATGTGGCATCGCATGATCCGATAGTGCTATCACATAACTAGAGTTTAAGTAAGGAAATAATAGCACAATTTGGAATAATCTGTATCTCAAGAGATTCCTTATACGCATACATACATAAACACTTCAACCACAAAATCAATATCAAATTCTCAATTAACCTCTTTATCATTTACTTTCATTTCAGTATCCCAAATGAAATCCAAATTATCCAAGAAAATGCACGACTACACCCCATTGTTAGCCGATATGCAACGTGGGTTGGATGATGACTACAAACCGAATAAAGTTGGTAGCCGTAAGGAGAAGTATGCGCTACGTGAACGCCAAAAGCGTCGACTCGGATTGGCGAGTGTGGTCGAAATGCCCAAACGTTCAAACCACAAGGGTAAGCAATCAACAAACAAACACATACAACTTACACACACATACGCTACCATTAGTGAACCCATAACCTAAACTAATCATTCATTTTAGATGATACTGAAACGACCGCAGGACCACAACGTACACAAAATGCAACAGCGTCCAAATCGAAAGCACCGCCACTGAGCAAATATCGACGGAAAACCGCCAATGCGCGAGAACGTACGCGGATGCGTGAAATCAATTCCGCCTTTGAGAATTTACGTCATTGTGTGCCACAAAGTATTGCCGTAGATGAGACGGGCCCAACCAGCGAAAAGCTAACCAAAATCACAACACTACGTTTGGCTATGAAATATATAAGTTTACTAAGTGATGCGCTCAATAATCCCAACTTTGATGGTGAACTGCCAATGGACTTCCTATATGATACCGATGATATGCAAATGACGGAGGCGATATCATCACCGGAGCCAGTAAAATGCGAAACAAAAAAGCGTAGCTCAACCGCAAAAAGTGCGAAGTCGACAAACAACAAAACTACAACAGAGCGCACAAAGTCCGCGACGGTGCTACAAAAGCCCGCTAAACGTTTGGGGAAACGAAAAAAGAAGAACTTGCAGAATTCATCAACAATCGTCACGCAAAGCTCTGCCGAGTCATGTTACACAGCGAGTCATGCATCGTCATTTAATGCCTGCAGCGGTGACTCGCTTTCTTCACACTCATCCAGCTTCCTTGATAGCATAACGAGTCCGAGCTATTCGAATCCCTTTGTGCCTTCCATGTCTGAGTTGAATAGTCTAACACTTGAGTCTGATGGCGAGTCCTTGCATCTCTCCGATCCGTGTAATAGTCCTTTACAGGATAATTTCAATAGCCTTTTACTTGGCGCTGGCACTTTGGATCATAAACCTTTGGTGGGGCATGGTATGCTGAGTGAAATGGATACACCTTTGGAGCTGAGTTTGCAGTTACTTGGCGCTACGCCTCAACCTTTGGAGTTTTCTATGGAACATCCGCCAACAACATGCATCAGCCCATTGTCAGCTTTGGACACATTTAATCCGTTTAGCGATTTTCTGCAGGAATATCCCGGACCAGCATCATTAGATCTGTTTTTGACATAGCCCACTGTGGTGCAGCTCAGCCATTATTGCAATACCTATTATGTAACTTAGTTTAATTTTAACTTTTCAAGAAGCATTAACCCTCATGAAAACTGTGGGCCATATTTGACCCGTGCAATAAATAGAGCAAAATCGTAGAACAAAAAACTTGAAAATCCCGTTATTGGGGAAAATATATAGTCAAATGTGACCTGCAGCGCTTATGAGAGTTAATCGCACTATCTTGACAACTATTTCACGCGGCCATTACTTTTAGGTATTTCAAGTTTCTTCATATTTCATTGTAATTTAGTGCCTTATATGACCTATTATTATTGCATTTAACATAATTGTACTGAATGAAAGATTTGAACTAACTTAAATACTTACCTTACTTAACAAAATGATCTGTAATGTATTATTCTTGTTGCGTCCCTATTTTTATGATGTTGACTGTATTTTTTTTGACTAATTTTTTATATTTTGTAAGAAACTTAGTAAAACTAACCCTATGAGATTATATTTAATAGAGAAGGATCGTACTTCGGTATTTTTTTCGGTTTGGATCATGTTTAGCCATAAATGTTTAGATCGAATTCGGTCACCCAACCTTGACCGATCTTTTCGCGTTGTAATTTTTATGAAAAAAAAAAACTGTTATTTTGCGCTACTCTTAGATTGATTATTGTGTGGGTCAGGTGGGGCTCGCCTTTCGCCGAATATGGACCCTTAAAATTCGAAGTTTCGGTTCTTCTCTATTTTTTTTTTTTTATTTTAATTAAGAAATTCTTAATTGTTTTTAATTTTTTAACATAGTATCATTTATTGTTGATTTTTTAAATTAATTTATTAGTAAGATATTATGCTGACATGTCACACAAGAGGTTTTCATGCAAATACTAAGATATTAATAAAAAATTTAATACAAAAAGTGCAGCAATAAATTTGTTTTTACATACTTTCATTAAGTTAGTTCAGAACGAACCCAGGGACTTGTATGGGATTCAATACAGCGATTTGAGTGAAACATCAAAAATATGAATCTTGGATTAGGGTAGCTAGTTCACATCATGGCGAAATTTCGTTCGATTCCATCCATCGGTTTAGGCTGCAAGTCCAATTATTTGAAATTTTTAGGTCTATGCACCTCCCATCTTGCCCCAATTTTTTTGTATATATCCCACCATGGGTTGAGGTATTCAGAGTAGTGCACAGACGCCTGTGCTGGATACCAACTCTCCAGCCAATGTTGTTACAAACGATGTAGTGATTGAGTCTTCGGGTGTTTATTCTGATCGTCAGAGTAACAGACCGGCAATTTTGATTTCGGAGCAGGTTAGAGCAGTGTCGAACAACAGTGGCACCGGTGTTGCTTCCGCTTTTCCCATTTCGCCCAATTTAATTTCCTTAGCCTCACCAGTAACACCTGGGGCCTTATCATGTAATTCGATTCTAAAGTAAATGCTATTCGAAAGCTGTCAAATCACATACAATTTTTATCAAATTCGAACGAAATTTCTTTCGGATCGAATTTCATGATAAGGCCCCAGCACCCATACCTGTGTCAAAAACTCTACTAACTTCGGTTACAGAGACTCTGTCAGTCGCTGTTGCTACAACTGTCACTGGTACCATCCCAAAAACAACTCTTGTTCTACCTGCCCCTCTGCTTTCAACTTCGCGTATAGTGACTTTGCCAGCCTCTGTCGTCACAACAAAAACTACTAATGTTTTAGCTGTCCCCCGTCCAACAGCGGCTCAGTCCAGACTGGTTTCAAATGGTCAATCCGTTACCCCCCCCCACCCCCCCCAGGCAAGTGACTGCCGTACCACCACCTCGTAGGGCCATTTTTGTAACAAGGCTGCATAATTCGTTGGACGAGACAGACATTATGGATTATGTTTGCTCTAATCTTGGTATTGTACCTAGCAGGAGCATCAATATTTATAAGTTTAAGTTTAGCTATGCCAGAGATATTTCATCATTCAGAATATCAGTTCCTGATGAATTCTTTGATTCGGTGCTCTCGCCTGCTTTTTGGTCGAAGCATTCCGTAGTTCATTTATTTAAAAAGATAACACCCGCACCCGAAACTGCATTAGAAAGTTCAAAAAACTGAATGATCGACACTGCAGGGGCAGTACAAAAGTAATTCTTGACTCTTCCCTTGTCGTTAATTATCAAAATGTTCGTGGTTTACGATAAAGCTTTGTTAACCTCGCCTGACATTTGCTACCTCAAAACTTTGCGTCCAACTTCAGAGGTATGCTACAATGAACGCCTTGACGCTTCTCTTTTATACATTTGTTTTCCTTATTTATTTCCTTGCACTCAGAGTGTTTTGGTTAATTTATTAATTTAATAGAGAAAAAATGAATTAATTATTATTTTCTCCAACTTTTTATTCTTTAATTAAAGCAAACTCATCAACATCTGATTGTCAAAGCAAGCAAAGCAAGCAAAATTTGAGAGTTTGCCAAATTTCAACCTCGCTTCAACTTTGAGGTCTCCAATTTGCCATGCTTGGTTTAAATACGTATACGGAACTTTTCTGTCAAAGTCAAAGTTTCAGGTAAAGCCAAATATTGCTTTAAGCTTTCGGCAGAATCAGTCCGTCAATACGTCACGTACGTGACGTACGTCGTGACAAAACGTACGTGCCGTACAGGGATGGCACATAGCGATTGACGTACGTCATGTTGAAGTACACAGATATGTCAACAAAGTAATTGGCGCAAAACGAAAATTATTAAAAAAAACATAACAAAAGCAAAATTTCGGTTAAAAACATGGAAAATATTCAAGTAATACTTGTTATAGTCACAATTTTCACAATCCCGTTGTCAAATTGGCGGTAAAATTGATTTTGACATTTGTCACGCAGCTGACGTTCCGTCAAAGTAGAAAATTGGCGAAGGATACCGGATCCGTTGACTGATACTTTGTCAATGTAGCGTTTTACGGCTGTCAGTTTCTTCCTTTTCCGGCACGTACGTGACGGACTGATTCTGCCGAAAGCTTTATGTAACTGACCCTTCACGCTTCAGCAACAAGCACAGACAAGTGTGGCCATCAGGTAAGGCTTCATGCCACGCTTGCATAGGCAACCCTGACAGAAACAGCTGATTGTCAAATTATGCCGATTTACCAAATGTGGAGAATTCAGTTGATTTTTTTCATAATACAGTGCAAATTTATATAAAAGTGTTTTAATTGTTAAATAAAGCGGAAATATAAAATATTTGAGTGCGGTTTCATACAAATAACGTACAAAATAAAATGGATATCGATAAATCGTTATTGCTGGCAAATAATGAACATAAATCAGATATAAAAACGCCATTTCTAATTGGTGTGGCGGGTGGTACTGCCAGTGGCAAGGTGAGTTAAGAAAAGTGCGCCGCCTTTGGGAAGGCCGAAAATTTGTCAGCTGCCAGGCAGCCAGATGGGTGGCAAAATGCCTTGTGCAGTAATATTCGAAAGAAAATTGAATGCTTTCAACTTGGTATGAGTGGTTCAAGTGCGGCGCAGGTTGAGTGCAAGTGCACTTAATCTAAAATGCAATTTAACGCTTTGCATTTTTGAGCTCTTGTAACTCCCTTTAGGCATGCAGGCTTTTATATAAGACCCTAAGAAGTATCCTTCAGGTAAGGGGTGTAGATAAGTCGATTCGGTGGGATCGGTGTGAGTCAGGGTTGTGCCTTAGTGTGTCGAATTCGTTTCCCGCAATGTGCGGGGAGTGTTTGTGTGGTTGCAAAATTAGTTTAGAACTTTCAAGTGCTAGTACTCTGCTATTTCAATAAGTGTACGAAAACCAAGGGTTAACTCTGCCACATTTCCAGGTTTTTCGCCGAGCGAAATCTGACAATATCACTGACTAAATCTACGGGGACCCTTTTTACGACATAGACGCCCCAAATGAGAAACGAATTAGTGTTTTGGGGTGACATTGGATAATACCTTCTTATTTGCTGGTCATGTGTCTGCAATGGTCTCAAAGGTACGAGGTGGCAATAAGATACTCAAGGCACTTGTAAAAATTCCGCAATCATAACTGCTACGGGATGTCTCCTCATGTCTTTTGAGTGCCACCTTCATCAAAAGGCTAAGTTGCTCAATGTAAGAGAGCACGCGGAAATGCTGAGCAGGCAGTTCCTTCTGAACTGTCACAAGCCAGGACATCCAAACCGTCATCGTTTGAACGCAGACCCGGCCCCTAGAGACATAAGGCGACACCTCCGCAAGCACTATGATGAGATCCATCATCACATTACGTTACCTTTTGATCCGCAGAACCATACACGGGCTTTAACCGAATCCACACTGAGTCGTTAGATACAATGGGTCGGTAAATACCCAAATGGCTTAAGAAGAAGGCACCTTATCAAGGAAGACTAGAGTCACTCTGGCCCAACTTCGTTCTGGATACTGTAATAGGTTAAACTCTTACTCAAACACCCCTTTCCTGCTCTCTCTCTGCTCTGCTAACAACAACAACAATAACAACAACAGGTTGGTTAAATTAGTTTGAAAGCTCTCTGAATTTTAGGAAAACCTATCAGCCCGACACTTAAGCTAGTGACTGTGTAAGAGTAGGTCGCCTCCCCGTTGTGTTGTACCCATCGTGCCGAAACGACCCGGGCCGTTTTCTTATATCGACCCGGCCAAGATCAATACACTCGGGGTGACCCTGTCTGACATTTAGGTAGGGCTACACCTCGCTACAACAACAACAACAACTGTCCCATTTAACAACGACAACTGTCCCGATTTAAAAAGAGTACAGAGAATAACTAAATGAATGTCCTTTAACATAAGAAGACAAAGTTAGATTGGGTGCCACGCACGCCCAACACAATTGGTTGAAAGAAGGCATACCCATATCGTCTGGTCTACAGATGCTTTCAATACTGAAGCGTTGGACCATTTCATATACATTCTTGACTCAAACGATGTTGTAAGCAGGTCATCCAACCCTAACAATCAAGTACCCGTATAAAAACGTAATCGTAATTAAAATATTTATAATACCGCTGCATGCTTCCTTAAACAAACAAAAGCTGCTATATACTAAAGTCAAACAACAAAAATCTTTAAATTGTTTCAGTCAACAGTATGCAAGAAAATTATGGAACAACTGGGGCAAGCTGATATGGAGCAAGCGCAGCGTCAGGTAATTGGAATCTTATCCGATGTAATTTAAATACGTTCTCTAGCTCTATCTGTGTGTTCTTTTTTCCTTTTGTAGGTCGTTACCATCAGCCAAGATAGCTTTTATCGTGAATTAACAACAGCCGAAAAGGCAAAAGCACAAAAAGGACTCTTCAATTTCGATCATCCCGATGCCTTTAACGAAAATTTAATGTATGACACTTTACAGGAAGTGTTAAAGGGCAAAATCGTTGAGGTGCCATGTTACGACTATCGATCAAATTCACTGTGAGTCTACACACATATTACCATATATGAGTGGCTCGGTGACATCCTTGCCTAACTCTCAATTTAGTAATTTCCTAATAATTAGTGCCAAAGTTAATAGGTAAAAGGATGGCACTGAGCCACTCATATAGTCGATACATATTATAACATAAGGCCAATAACCTACCTACTGAAGTTAACATGATAACCTATCTACTGAAGTCATAGCTAAAATAACAAAGGCGAAGAATTTTCTTATCGCAAAAATTGATACTTAAGAGAAATCTGACTTAAAGGCAGCTGCGGGCTGGGGGTTTAGAATATGCCCGAGGTAGGTATGCCGGTAGTAAGAGGCGACTAAAATCCACGAAATCGTTCCCAATACAGTCGGGCAGTACCGCAAGGGAGTACCGGAACGTACCGGATTCATCCGGCAAAGGACTGTCAACACCCGTACAACCCATGTCTGGTCTGTCACGTAACTTTTTATAAGTGGATTTTCCGACTAAAATCCAACTTAATATTTATCTTGGTATTATTCGCAATTAGCATCTGTTCAAAGTAAAGGTAAAACGCCTTTTAAGAATCTTTATATGACGGTTGATTCCTTATAGTGACGGTTTTTAAATCCAATTGCTTTAGACATGGTAAAAAAAAACTGACAAAAAATATGCGGCAACTCCTCACTATTCCCCTTTTTTATAATACAAAAACAAATATGCTAAACAGTATAAGGTGCTAATTACTTAAGACTATAATTTAATCTATTGACTAATTAATTATATGCATTCTGCTTTTGTAAACAATAGTGACCATGAAAATAAACTGACAATTTATCCAGCTGATGTCGTATTGTTCGAGGGTATACTCGTATTTTATTTTCCGAAAATACGCGATCTATTTCATATGAAGTTATTTGTGGATACAGATTCTGATACGCGTTTGGCACGTAGAGGTAAAATATATTTATTTTATTATTATATTATTTTTAAGTAAATATTATTTTTTTAATCAAATATTTAGTGCCGCGTGATATCAATGAACGTGGACGTGATTTGGATGCAGTGCTGACACAATATATGACTTTCGTGAAGCCAGCTTTTGAAGAGTTTTGCTCGCCGGTAAGATTCAAATTTATCTTTTTACTCAGAGTTAATTTGAAAAGTTGTCAAAAACTTTTGAGTTGAACCTATTATTTGACGTTAACTCGTGAGTTAAAAATACAAGTTCTCACCAAGATTTGATTTCAACTAACACAAATTTTCAATAAAAAATTGCGAAAATCTTATTTAGCTTTCAAAATTTGCTTTTTTTTCGAACTAATTTTTTTTTCGAAATTATATTTCGTTGTATTTTTGAAATCATTTTTTTTTAGTTTTCGAAATTAATTTGTTTTATTTTCGAAACACGTTTTACTTAATTTTCGAAATTATTATTTTTTTTTTAATTTTCGGAATTGAATTTTTTTAACTTTCGAATTAAAACTTTTTTAATTTTTTGAATTATAACTTTTTTTGGTTTTCGAAAAAAATAAAAATTTTGAATTCAATTTTCTTTAATAATTTCGAAATCAGTTTTTTATTTTATAAATTATTTTTAATTTTAAAGTGCCAAATTAAAAATTGTATTTTTTTTTTGAAAAAAATGTATTTGTAACTGAGAAAAAAGTTTAATGCTTGGTATTTTCGAAAATAAATTTTTTTAGTGTTGCAAATTATTGTTTTTATTTTAGTTTTCGAAATTAAAACTTAAAAAAATATATATTGGAAATTTATAAAAAAAAGGTTGAATTGAACTTTTTTAACTTTCGCATAAAAACTTTTTTAATTTTTCGAATTATAACTTTTTTTGGTTTCCGAAAAAAATAAAAATTTTGAATTCAATTTTCTTTAATAATTTCGAAATCAATTTTTTCTTTTAGTTTTCGAAAAATATTTTTTTCTTTTTTATCTTTTAACTTTCGACTTAAAGCTTTTTTTTTTATAAATTATTTTTAATTTTAAAGTTCCAAATTAAAAATTGTATTGTTTTTTTTTTGAAAAAAAAAACTGTATTTGAAATTTAAAAAAAGTTTAATGCTTAGTATTTTCGAAATTAAATTTTTTTAGTGTTCCAAATTATTATTTTTATTTCAGTTTTCGAGATTAAAACTTTTTTCGAAAAAATGAATATTGGAAATTTATAAAAAAAATGGTCAATGCTTAGTATTTTCTAATTAAATTTTTTTAATAATTATCAATATTTAAAAAAAGGATTTAATCATAAGTATTTTCGAAATTAAATTTTTATATACATAGGTTTCTAAATAAGATTTTGAAATTTTCGAAATTCAGTTTTCTCAATTTTTCAAAATTAGAAAACAAAAATTAATTTAAAAAAATTTCAATGCTTGATAATACATTTTTTTTTTAATATCCAAATTTTCAAAACCAACGGTTCAATGCTAAGTAGGTATGTATTTTCGAAATAAGATATTTAAATTTCTAGTTTTCGAAATAAGATATTTAAATTTTGGAAGCTAAGTTTTCTTAAATTTTTGAAATTACAAAAGAAATATTTTTATTTTGAAAAAAATTAAATTCAATTTTCGAAATTAAGTTTTTATTATTGGCGAAAAAAAAATAAAACGGTTCGAAGCTAAGTTTATTCGAAACTAAATTCATATTTAGTTTTCGAAATAAGTATTTTAAATTTTCGAAAATAAGTTTTCATAATTTGTGAACATAGAAAAAAAGTATTTTAGTTTTGCTTAGTATTGTCGATATGAAATTTTTATTTAGTTTTCGAAATAAGATTTTTAAATTTACTTTATTTAAAAAAAGGTTCAATACCAAGTATTTTCAATTTCACACTTTATTTTTCGAAATAAAGTTTTTTTTTTAATTTTCGAAACTAGAAAAAAATGTATTAGATTTCATAACATTCTTGACAAATATGAAAATGAAATAATAATTTGTAATCGTTTCGAAATCAATTCATTCATCAAAGTTCCCTACAGTGAGTGTTCTTGTTTAACGAACCGCCGACTAAGGTCAAAGTACTTTAGCTACAAAAACAACAACATGGTATTTTGAATTTGCCTATCTTCTAATCTAATTTTTTTTTTCTTCTTTTATAGACCAAAAAATTCGCAGATGTTATAATACCGCGCGGTGCTGATAACACAGGTTCGTAGTAAATTAATTATTTTTTTGTGTAGCTTTGTTGTTGTTTATTTATAATTTATTATTGCTTCCTTATTTATGCCACAAACAGTTAACAGTTGATAACAGCAATATACTATGTATACATACATACATACATAAAAACAAATATTTGTATGTAGCATTTCGTTGCGCTTCTTTGTTTGTTACTATGGAGCCTTTGGAGCGTTTTTGTACTCGATTTTTGCATAGTTATTTATTTATATATGTATGAAGCTTTTATTTAAAAAAAAAAAATTGTAAAGGCTTTAACTAATTAATAGCCTAATTTATACCAAATACTATGTAAAGCCGAAACTCTATACAACAACATGAGCTATTATTTTATAGGTTTGTACATGAAAATAAATTCTCAAAATGTGCGAAAACAAGTTTTTTCTATACTTTTTGCTGTTTAATTTTTTTATAAACTATTTAATTGGTTTGTTTATTTATATATAAATATATATTTTTTTTTTTGGTTCTCGGTGTTGTTCAATTGCTTAGTGCTTGATTTCCAGTTCTGTTCTTTTGTTACTTGTTATATATATTTCTTACAGTTGCCATTGATCTCATTGTTCATCATATCGGAGAAATTCTTAAACCCGGCGGCAGCTCTAACAATCTACATGCCTCCACGTCAATACACACAACAATAAATAACTCAGCTGGCGGCATGATGCGCGAACATTAGCTTAAAATAAGAAAAAAAAAAAACATTTATTAATAATTAGACAACAAAAAAATAGGAAAACAAATTCAAGTACCTAATTAATTAGGAAAAAAAATTGGCAGACATACACATACACACACATACATATGTAAATGTGTCTTATTAAGCAAAGTATAAAAAAATGCAGCACTGCAAAAAAAAATGCCGCACAAAACAGACAGAAAAGTAGTCAAACAGCTGCGCTATTTTTTACATTTTTCATTTTGTAATTTTGCTTAGTTTTAAGTTTAACAGTTCTTATATATACTTGTAAGCAATATATCTTAGATAGATTTGCTCGTCTTTAACCAATAAGAACTTGCACTAAGTCATCATGCTATATTTTAGCCATTTTTGTAATGTGTGCTAAAAATTTTAAATCTCCACGCATTTAAGTTAAAAAAAAACTATTTTCTTAGTAATTACTAAAGTTTAACAGTAGGTTTAGCTAAAGACATATCACACACATCTCAAGCATATTAAAACCAGAGAAAACGGCATTATAATACATCTACAGTGAAAACTTGATATAATGAGCTTTGATAAAATGAAAAAAAAAAACGACTACTTAAAATCTGTTGCTGAGGCCAAGCTATGCTATGCCGGCTGGGTATGGGACCATAACAACTTTTTTGAAGAGTTTAAGAAATAAGTAAAAAAATGGCGTTCTTAGTTTTTCGAAGTTAGCCTCCAAAATTTAGCTACGGGCTTTCGAAGTTCGAAGTTCGAAAATGTTTTTCTAGTTCTTTTGCTTAAAAAATTCCAAAGGGTCAAACTGTGGGCGTGCTTGCCTCTCTTGTTTGATTGGTGTCGTCGATCTTCGAAAAAATTAAAAGCCACATATTTTTAGTTACATACATAAAATTTCTTCATACATACACTTTCGAATAAAAAAGTACACCAATCAAGTAAGAGGAGGAAGAAGGCCGCGCCCACTTGTAACCTCTTTAAATATTTGAAACAAAACAATAAGGAAACCAAATCTTCGAAAGGTCCAACTTCGAACTTCGAAAGCCTGTAACTAACATTTTTTAATCCACAATTTCCAGCCTCTCATCTGTTGAACCACTTCAATGTCGTTATAGCAAGGTTTTACTGTAGGTACATCTCTACACACATAATAAATAACCTATTAACACTTATTGTTAAATTTTTAAAAAACTTTTCTTGTCAATATCTTGCTAGGCAAACACAAGTTTTTATCTAAAACAACTTCACACCAAAATTTAGTTTAGCTTATAGAAGTATTTTATGTAGTACACATTAACATGAAATAAGTTTAATTAATTTTTCACAACCAAATACTGTAGTAGGGAGCACAAAGGTAGTTTCTAAACAAAATTTAAGTTTATTATTGAAACCATCGTATGTTGCATTTTGATAGAAGCTATGAAAGTTAATTGCGTGGCTTTCAAATGTTTTTTTTTTTTTTTTTTTCAAATAAGACTCTGGGTCTCATGCATAAAAGCATGAGCATTTGCTTAGATTGGATTTTTCGAGTTTTTGCAATAAAAAGAAACAACCTTTTACTTAAAAAATGTAGTCTGAGCAAATGCTCGCCATTTATGATGAAGTCGAAATGATTGTTGAGAAAAATATTAATAAATTTAAAAATAATACGAACGCTTTAAAAAACAAACGTACACAGAATCTTTAAATTGGCGGTGGCTAATTATGATGAGGAAATTCTATTGAGAAAAATTATATAATTAGCGCCTAAAAGTATGCATCAATAAATATCTATTTTTCGAAGAGAGGTACATATAGAATTTACACTTAAAGGGCGCCTCCTAAAAACCTGGATTTGCAGCCTTTTATTGCTGACAAATAGGTTTTGCGGAAAACCAGTTAAAAGAAAAGATTTCAAAGAAATTAAAATCGTAGCCTGGATTAGGCTCCTGTTAAAATGATATATAAATCGAAAAATATATAGTTTTGATTTAATCTTTGATTTGCGTTGATATAAAATAAAGTTGCGAAAAAACACTTGTGGAAACTTTCTTATTTCTGATTCGAGCGCCTAAAAATATGCACTTTTATTTTTTTTTATATGTAGGTTTATTTGATGGGGGTTTTAAAATTTTAATTGGGGGTCGAATCGTGGTTCTATATCATTTTATTTTATTGTATTGCAATTTATCTCATTATACCCAGCGTACTAGTACTAGTACACATAACGGTACTACGTAACGGCACAAAATAATCGAGATAGATAACTATATGAAAGTTCTTAGGTTGAAAAGAAAAGAGGAGGAAAAGAGGATTGACATAATTTGGTAAAGAAAATGGCTAAAATGACATAGTTTGGCAGGATGAAGCACCTAGTCATTATATTATGATTTTGTGACAAATTTTTTAAAGTGGGAGTTGTTTTTGAAAATTCGGATTGTCATAACTTTTAAACTGATTACGGTAAAATGATGAAATTGGACGAAATCACTTCCCGACCACACCCACTTTCGACATGGAAAATTTCGAAAATCACATTAATTGAAAACTACCGCTGGGTATTTAATGTTCGGTTTACCCGAACTTAGACTTCCTTGGTTTTTTTTTAGTTTATTTCATTTGATTTTTATTTATTATATTTATATTTTTTTTTTTGCATTTGTTCTTATTTTATTTTTACATACTATTTTATATTTTTTCTTAATATTATTCTTTTAATTTTTTTTTCTTTATTTAATTTAATTTTTTTTTTTTGGCTTTTGTTAATGTTTTAAAACATCCTACACATTAAATCGCCAACTGCATAATTTTAGGCGTATTTTCGCTTATAATCCGAACTCTACTGGTGGTATTTCGAATCACTGTGAAGCTAGGGCAGCACTTTATCAGGTGTAAAGTCGAGTTTGTATGAGGATAATTCGCAACTGACAAAACTCCTTGAACACACTTTTTAAATGACAGCTGTCTGAGTATGTTAAGTAAGGTTAACTTAACCTTAAAGGTACGATTAAAAAAAAAATGCAAACAAATCAGAGCTGTCTAAAGTAGTATTCATATTAAATTTTACTTGAAAGTCAGTTCCTACTTTGTGTCAAAAAGTCACAACTTAGTTAAATTTAATTACAAATTTTTAGTCACATAGAAGTTGCCATCAAATAAAATCAGTCATAAAGCGAAACGCGCACGTTGTGCAGGTAAGTCCGTATCTCAAACTTTCGCCTTATCTAATATTTTTGTTTGCTTACTAAACTTTGTAAAAAAGTTGTATTACTTTTTTCTTTATAACTCAAATACTTTAATCTTTTAGTTATTAATTAAATTTTTACCTCAATATTTTCTCTCTCTCTCTCTCTTTCACAGTGGCTATCGATTTGATTGTGCAACACATACGCGACTTTCTCAACAATTGTATGCATCATGGGTCATCGACAAATATCGCTTACTGTACAAATGCCGAACACGAACATGAACAGCCGAATGGCATTGGATTTAGAGGTAGTACAGCTGCTTGTGGGGGCGGAGGTAGGCGTTCCCCTCGTTGCCTAGTGCGCATAACACCACCCGCAACTGCTACTAACCACATCAAATATATGAAGAGCGTTACTGCTGCAGCGTTTATAAGACCGCATTGATGTTTTTTTAATATATATATTTTTTTTTTTAAATAATAGAAGTACTAAAAACGTGTACCTACCTAATACTACATAGTTCGAATCGAAAATGTGATAAAAAATTATCCTGTTTATGAAATATTAACAAAGTCTGCACATACCTACTACTACTTATAGTTATGTTATGTTTTTGCACCGTTATGTTTAAATTTATTCCTTTATTAATTCCAGTGTTCTAAATTGTTCTAAAATTTGTTTTAGTATTTAAGTACTACAATGTGGTAACTCACTAAATTGCACTAAAGTCCAATAATTCGAATGCACAGCTAAAATACAAATTTTGCATTAATCCAATCGATTGTGAGATGAGACTTATAGTACATTTACACCTCACCAAATTTGGCGAAAAATTGCAAATTTGGCGCTTTTTTCCATACAAATCTCATTTTCCAAATTTGGAATTCCATCACATTTGGCCTCATTCGCCGAACAATACGATCCACAGTTCATCCAAATAGCAACCCTGCGGATGTTCCACATTTAGAATTGCCCAGCAAGAAGCTTAATGGATAATTAATGTGTGATAACTTTAACATTATAACAGCTGTAAATAACAATTTCAACTAGTTTTTTTTTTAAGAAAATGGACCAATTCTACCAAGAAAAGCCCTCTTGACTCTTCATTTATTTATTATTATTCTGGTAGAAGATTCCTGCAGGGAAGCCAAATGCAAATTTGTCAGTGTAAACAGTTTCGAAATTACTCATTCAAATTTGGTGCAGTGTAAATGTACTATTAGGCCCGGTTTTTCAGTGCAAGTTTAAACTTCGGTGCGAGTTTAAACTTAGTTTAAGCGGCCTATTTGTATGGGATAAACTCTTGTCAACTTTTTCTGTGGTTTAAACCTGCACTGAAAACCCGGGCCTAATAGTACATTTACACTGCACCAAATTTGAATGAGTAATTTCGAAACTGTTTACACTGACAAATTTGCATTTGGCTTCCCTGCAGGAATCTTCTACCAGAATAATAATAAATAAATGAAGAGTCAAGAAGTTTGAAGTTTATTTTCATAACTTTTGTTTGAGCAATTTTTTTTTTTTCACTTCATACTGCAAGAATAGGCCGCCAGACCTGTTAAATAGTAAATATTTTGAAATTTTTTTTTTAGTTTTAATCATTATCAATTAGTAATTGCTTTCCCTGACAACAATTGAAATAATAATAAATACCAATTAAAAAACGCTAAATCGATTGATTACGAATTTCTAATCAACTTTGAGAGGCTTCGGTGCTAACTAACCTCAAAGACAAAAACACATTAAATAATAAAAAAAATATGCTATAGCACTACTTGTTTATTATGCACTCAAAATTGTATTTAAACAATTTAATTTTATTATTAATAATTTATTTAACTTCCCATATTCTCGACAACATCATAAGACCCCGATTCGTTTATGGCCATAAGACGTTATTCATCACTTGGCAAGGAGCTATCACCAAAGGAGTCATTTGCTACACGTAAAAATAAGAAAATGACGCAACATTAAAGGCTGGCTGGTAAAAAAAAAACTCAGCATCACCTTGACTTAAGCACTTAAATAGCAAATTCAGTTATTCTATGATATAAAAGATGTTTTGTTCTTCATTACAATGTATTAATTGTAGTTTTAGAAAATAAATTAAATATGTACAAATGTATATATAAACTAAAAATATCGTTTTTACTTAATTACATTGTTTTTCTTTTACCAACAATTATACATTGCATTCAATTTTTCCACATCACTGTTGCTGAATCCGGCACGTTGGCCCATCAATTTTGATTCCTTGGTATTTCGCTGAAAAAAAAAAAAAATATTTTTTAACTTAAGGGCCTCATTATGTATGGCGAACGCTCAGACGAACGATTCGTCTGCTCACATTATCGCCTATCCATTGCATTTTCTTTCATTTTTTTTTTTTTAATGTCAAATAAATGTCGAAAATATTTAAAAAAAAATTTAAATGATAGAGCGATGCCTAGGCGATTTTGTGAGCAGACGAATCTTTCGTCTGAACTATCGTTCGTCATACATAATGAGGCCCTAAGATATTTCGCGTTATAAATAACACTGTACAACAAAGTTGAAGGTTTTGAAAATACCACCAGGTTTCTCAAAGGTTTCCGAAAAATCTGACTTCCGATTCGAATCCAGCATACCCAAAAGCTTTAGACACCAATGAGAAACCCTCTGGAATTTTTTGGCTACAGTGTAATTGAACTAGTGCAATTGGTCGAACTATAGTTCAACAAGGTGACCATTTCGTAGAGGAACATTTTTATAATTTTAACTTCGCCCTGTGAAATTGCTGCACACTTAAAATTTTCAGTGTCACCCTGCAATTGTGCATGCCTATCGGTGCTGCTTTATCGTGGCTGACATACATGTGTTAGAAAGTACCAGAAAGTATACTGTTTTTGTTTGTTATTGCCATTTATCTGGGCAAATAACCGCACCGTCTACGACAGCGAGGGCAAGAAATGTTGCCTTTTTGAAATTTTATAGGAGAGGGTGGTTGAGAAAAGATAGCGATGCCCGCTATGAAGGCAATGCCCATTTTACAACAGAACATGGCTTTTAGCGGGCATGAGGCGAGGGCGACACTTTCGTGCAGAAAAGAAAAGGCTATTAGTTACATTCGGGAACACGTAGAGATCTTTTTTGAACTCGCTCGGTATTTCTTAGAGGCTTTTTCGGGATCATTTAAAAAATTTTTGAAAATTATTTTCAGTATCATCTCGAAACCTTCGAGATCACTTCGGGACTTTTGCGGGATTATATTTGCACTTTTTCTAAAAATTTCGGGATTCTTTCGGCCTTTTCGGGATGGTTTTTTGAAATTTTTTCTAAGTATTTGGGCTCATTTTGAGACTTTTTGGAACTAACTTTGAAACTTTTTCGGGATCATTTCTAGACTTTTCCGGAATTGTTTTCGATCTTAATAGGATAATTTCGGGACTAGTTTGAAATTGTTTAAGGCATTTTTTTGGCTTATCTTGTATCAATTTTTAGAGATTACTTCGGGTCTTTTCTGAGACAACTTAGAGATTTTTTGGGTTTGTTTCTAAACTTTGTTGGATTATTTCTGGGCTCATTTCGGAACTACATGTTTTTGAAGCTTTTCGGAATTGTGTGAGAAACTTTTTTTTTTATCTTTTCAGAGATCATTTCGGGTATTCTTTAAAACTTGGAAACTTTTTTAGAGTCATATGCGTACTTTTTCTGGATAATTTTGGGACTTTGCGAGATGTTTTCGGCCTTTTTAGGATTATTTCGGGTCGGTTTTTGAAACTTTTGAAATTGTTTCTTTTTTCGCGATCACTTCTGGACCTTTTCCCGATCATTCCAGGACTTAGACCCGGCTTTTCAGTGCAAGTTTAAACTCCAGTGCGAGTTTAAACTTAGTTTAAGCGGCCAGTTTGTATGGGATAAACTTTGTCTGTGGTTTAAACCTACACCGGGCCTTAATAGGACTATTTCGGCCTTTTCGAGGCCATGTTGGGGCTGTTTTGATATTTTTTTTTTGCAAATGTCGGTTTTTGTTTTTGGCTTATTTCGGGGACCTTTTACGGTAATGAATATTAATGAGCCCTAATTTGAACTCTAAAAAATAGCGGGCGCCATATTTGAAGAATAGTAGATCCTACTTGCCTAGAACCCACAAACTTGCCACACTCACCAGCGCTTCAATGGTCGGCTCGCCATTCTTCGAAAAACTTGTCTTCGAGTAATGCATCACGCTCGCATAATCGTAAGGTACACCGAAACCGTAGACATCCCAAGGTGACCCTTTGGCAAAATTCACCATTAAACCCGCCTTAACATTATGGCTCAACACGCGTATATAACTATCGCGCTCATAACGATTTTGTTCATGCAAGAAACCGACCGCATGCATTAGTTCATGCATCGCCGTACCGCGATAACGAAAGCACAACGACGATTGCAAATTAACCACTTGACGTCCACCTAAGCGACCCAAACTCGACCAACAACCGGTGCTATCACTTGTCAGCACAATATAATCACGCTCTTTGGAGCGCGGCTTAAAACGTATGCAGGTTTTGTCGTGATATTGCTGGAAGGCATGCTCGATTATCCACAACTCCTTCTCACTAAATCGGCCACGTATCTCATAGGGTACAGTTGCAGCCGGCCAACGTGTGCTATATGCGATGAGACCATTCCGCGAGGCACGTTCCTTGTCATCTGGCACAAGTAAATCACCTTCGAGGTAGGGACCAAATTCTTCTGGATTCCAGCTTGGGTTCGCCATGAGCTTCATCATTGTATCTAGTGGAAGCTGAACAGGCACACCGTGCATGAGCAAGCCGAAACGAGTTAAGTCTATGCGATCTTTTTCGTCGGTATCCACTTCATTGTTGAGGCTCGCGGTGCCTTTAGCTTGCGCCACAAAATTTGTTATAAATGCAATTAAGCAATAGATCAGCATGACTGCAGCGAGGTTGGAACTAGACTAACGAGCGTTCACTCAAATTCGTTTTTTATAACCGCGGAAGTCATAATGAACTCGAAAACTGTTACCGGCTTCACAGTTGACATTGGCCTATTGCAATTGAACCGTTATCATTGGAAATTTTTAGGAAAACTAAACGATACCAATGTCATGGTATTTGAGCAAAAACACAGTAAAAGGGGCGGTCCGTTAGACGACCTTAGCACAGTCGGCCGGAATAATTTGTGCATTATGTAGCTTACATTTGCAATGACTTGAACTGAGCTGAAAGTGAAGCTACAATAACGACTATGTAGAGCAAGTCTCTACCCTATCCACTTCACAGAAAGCGTTCCCAACGCAGTCGGGCCAGTATCACCGGTACGTACCGGATTTATATCCCGAAAGTACTTTCGGGCTACGCTCCCACTGTCGTCGATTTAGTCCATGTATCAGGGTCGGGGCAGTGAGAACGTGGACCCAACATCAGTACAACCTTGTTTGGTTCATCACGAAGCAGGACGAAGTAATGTTCCAACAAAAAGGGAAACTAGCCCGGTATACCGAAGGGAGATCAAAGAAGGCTATGATGCCTCTCACCTTTCATTACCCATCTTCTCCTTCCTCGCAGATGGAGGGATGACATGACCCAGAATGTTCCACTGGTCATACCAAATCGCTACCCCGACAGTCGGGCTGTACCGCAGCGTATCGGGTTCATATCCGGCCAAGCACTGTCCATTTCGGCATCATTCCCCAAAACGTCCCGGGAGTGTTTTGCTGTTAACAACAACAACAACAAGGACTTCGGGTAGCAGCAGATAGAGTATCATTCGAGGGAGGAATGGGAGAGGGTTTAGACACTGGTAGAACGGGGGCTGGGCTATACTCTGAAGATCTGCAATCCATAGAGTCATATCGCCTCCCACACGCATGAGGTGTCTTTCTTGATATGGCGAGAAGTTGTCGAGATTCTCTAAAAGCCCATCTCCACATTTCTCTATGCCGGATCCCCGGGCACATCGATATTGATAGCAAAGAAGAAAGCTGATGCGAAGGCCAGAGAGGGATCCCAAATAGAAGATAACGAATTAACTACGAACCAACTGGGATGATTTCGAAGTCTCCAGGTCCATGCAGCCATTTTCAGACAGCAAAAGAGCTAACGTGCTTTCCAAACTAAACAAATCTGTGGGAGATTACGGGTATTTCCAAAACCCAGCATTTTTTTGAAGAACGCTTTAGTTTAGAATTTTTTCGATGACATATGGAAGATTATTTAAGGTAAACATCACCACACTGAGTCCTTTTCGACTCCTTTTGACAACTAAAAACTGTTCAGTAAATTTCACGATTAAAAGTAGACTCGAAAACGACTCATTTTTATGATCAATATCTAAATTATTGAAAACTCAACTATAAAATGTTGAATGATCATAAATTGATCAAAATGGGGATCCAAATTTTTGGTCCCAGAACAACCTATCTCAGGAAGAGCTTCAAAAACGACCAAGCTCATTGAAAATTCATTCATATTTAATTCATCCAAATTTGAAATTGACGGTATTGAATATATCGAGGGCGTTTTTAAAAAGTATTTGAAACTTAGTTTTCAGAGACGACGGAAATGGATCTTTCATTCCATCTTAAGTTTAGATGCGAGAGCGAGTAGGTTTAAGAAGGATTAAGTGAAAAATACCCAGTTGGACGAATGTGCCCCACCCGGCACGCACTGAGAGCATTCTCCAGGGCCACACTCAAAAAAGAGTTTCCTTATTTCAAGGAAAATTTCCCTTATTTGGCTCCAAAGACAGGGCTTGCTTAACACAAGTAACATTTTCCTTAATTTAAGGAATTTTTGCTCAATTTAAGGACTTTTTCCTCAACTTAAGACAAATACATGGCTTCCTTAACATAAGTAACATTTTCCTTAATATAAAGACTTTTTTCCTTAAGTTGAGGAACAAGTCCCTAAATTGAGTAGAAAGTCTTTAAATTAAGGAAAATGTTACTTATGTTAAGGAAGCCATGTCTTTGGAGCCAAATAAGGGAAATTTTCCTTGACATAAGGAAACTGTTTTTTCAGTGCAGGAAGAAGTGTTAGACTCGTTAAATAATATGTTGTTTTGTAGCAGTAATTGTCGTATTTCCGTACAAATTAAGTTACAGCTACTGTAACTTCTTTGGCGCGCATTCGATCGATAGCTAAGACAAGAACCCCATACCAGCTCTTTTTTTTGACAGTTCAACAATAACCACTTTACTAATCAAGCTAGCCTACCTGAGCACATGTACCTGTGAGCACGTTTACCTCTATATCGCACTCACTTATGTACGCGCTCATTCCATTTCTAGCGTTTGTTTACAATTAGCTTCTCTTTTAGCTTATAAGATTTGCTAGCCGGCTAGCAGTGGCTAACCAAATTGAGTACTTACCTGGGGTTGCACAAATGTTAGCCCAAGAGCAAAAATAGTTTGTTAGTATCATACTAACTCAGTTAGTTAGATTACTGACAAAGCAAATTTGTTAACAACAAATTCCAAAAGTTTAGCGCTATCTCATTTCCGTGTGGTAGAACGTGAGCGTCCGATTTGTTGATTGTTTGTTGAGAGCCATTGTTATGGCTTAGATGTGTTCCGATTGTGAGACAACCTGTAACTTCAGTTACGTTTTGATTCTCGAACCTGCCGGACGTCGTTTTTGGATAAAGTGCTTGTGGAAACAAACGGTTTTTTGTGTGAACTCTTTTCGTGGGTCGAGGGAGCGCGCGGCTAATGTGCGGATTGTGTGTGTGCGAGCGTGTGTTTTAACGTGGTAGTGATGTTGTTAGTGTAATTACAGTGAGAAATGAAATGGCTGCATTGTAATTTTAGCCAGTGCGAATGAAATGGCCGAAAACGGAAAGGTGTAAATTTAATAAAGCGATTGAGGAAAAACGAGAAAATGAAAATTAAGAAAAATTGCACAGCAATGAGAAAAAATGGAAAAATAAATTGTTAATTAACCAATTTTGAATCAATGAAAATAAGCGGCTTATCTTTAAAACAAAGCTAAATTAAGTGGAAATCATAAAGTGAGTAGTGAGAAAAAATTATTAGGTTTGTGAAAATAGTTTTCGTGGATCTGACCGGCAGTTGTTAGTCATTCAAGATTTCGATGTAGTGAAAAAGGTTTTAAAACCAAAATGAAAACCGATAACACCAACAATATAGAACAAAAACTTCAACAACAATTAGAAACCAGTTTTTAAGGTCTCAATGCATACCTAGTTGATTATAGGTACATATGTAGGCGTGTGCAGGTAAACATTAGGGTGCGCCATATTTTGGGAATCGATATAGAAAAAATTGTAGAGGATTTACGCGTGATGAAATGGCTAAAAAATTACTTATATCAACAGATTATCATAACCTCTAACGAAAGTTTTGCCGAGCTTCTCTCCCAACTTGTGGTGTGCTGCTTTTGAGTTTTTTCCTACAAGTTGGCGGGACCTACAGTTTTTTGCTGACCCCGAAGGGCACTTGCAATGAGCTTTTGCAGAGAAGCATCTCATGGCAGAAATACACCCGGAGAGTTTGCCAAACTACTGCCGAGGGCAATGATACCCGACTACTTGGTGTAGTAGGCCGAACCACCTACAGCTACCTCATGGCGGCCTACAAAAAAGAAGCCCGCTAGATGGCGCTACAGTCGAGATATTAAAAAAAAAACAGTCTCTATCGTCCGTATTTGGATGTTGGTACCTAGTTTTAGAATTTCTTTAAAGCTCTACCAGCACATCAGAAAGAAGCAGAACAATAGGGACGAACAACATGCGGTCTCCAACTAAAGAATGCCTTGGCTTGAGCCATGAAAACCACGCAAATGTTGCCAGCCATAATTTCGAAATAGTAAAGCACTTTGTTTACGCAGTAACTGCACTAACTATAAAATCAGCCCAGAAGTTCAAAAAGGAATCACCATGGGAGCATATCTCTTACTCATTACGTACCGGCCCTGAAGCCACCTTTCGGTTCCAGCGAGCCTTAAGAACAATTGGTACAATGAGGAATGTGGCACTGGCTCGGACAAGAGGAACGCTGCCTACACAGGGACACGTTGCGAGCGGGCACAACCCGCGGTGTATGTCGGGTTACGGAATAAGAATATGCCCGAGGCAAGGGGGAATTATCAGCTGTCTGTCTTTCGTAGTTTTCCGTCGTGAAACTCTCACTTTCTTGGCTGCATAGACGCATTCCGAACGGTTAATGATGTATTTGGTCTTTCATCTTTTGATTAGGGGTTTGATTAATTCGTTTATGCTGGAAGTCGTTACTAGGGATGACCGTATTCCGAAGTCAATCAGCAAAAAAGTTCCGTTGATACATGTTTCATCGTGGATACAAAACGACTGTGGTATAAAATACTCTTTCCTTGCCCACCCTGGTACAGGGCAAGATTTTGATATCATTTTGGAAGTAGCGATCATACGTTTGTTTAATTAACATTGAAGGAGTTCTTCTCTGAGTCGTCCATCTCCTCATGTGGATCGTGGCGAAACACTAGATCAGGGGAGTAAATGATCCATACACCACGACTTCTTTGTGTGGCCACTGCAGTAGACGACGCAAGGTCCGATTAGCGTGTACGGTCCATTGCATTTCCCTTCTAGGGTGATACTGTTAGCCTTCGCTTTGACGAGGAAACCAAGCAGCCGTCTTTTGTCTTTGTTTTCATTAGAAGCTCTCAAACCCATCGCACAACCCAGCTCCTGATGAACAGCTGCAGCAAACCCATTAGTGGCTGTTTCGAAAACGACGATAATTGTTTCATAAAAAACGGATTTTGTTAATATATCGACCTCAGCGCTATCTGGCGGAAAACTATACTGTATGGCGAGGGAACTTATTCAAAGAAAAAACTAGAAACTTAGTGAAAATCCCTTCAGTAGATTTTGAACTTATATAGATTAAGAAAATGAGCCACCCTAATGGCCCCGCATACCGAATATGCATTTATTAAACGAAAAACGTTTATATTGAATTTTTAACTAAAATTATTTTGTGTAATGAGTATAATTCATTATTTAGCGTATTTTTATATTTTGTTATTCTCAAAATAACTATTTAACAAGTATTGTTTAAATACATATTCACAACTATTTTTTTTATTTTTTTTTCTACTCAGCATTGACTGTGTGTTATCTGTGTTATGCCATTGCACGTTCGTTTGCTCATTTAGTCATCGGAATGGCATAAAGTTACAAAAAAAAGAGATAAAAAAATATTTCATAGTGCTTAAGTACACAACAAAGTAAAAAACAAAGCAAATAGTAAAACAAAATTTAATAAAAAATAATAAAACATAATACAAAAAATAGCAACAACAAGAAGTGATTAATAATGCAAACAAAAAATAAAAAAACGCTTGGAATGCAAACTTCTAACATTACGATTGCTGCGCTACGAGGGGCGTCAGCCCCAATAATGACAACGAAAAAATTTCAAACAGAAAGTGTTCAACAGCAATGCGACACACAACAGCTCAGCAGTAGCAGAAGAGCGACAGCAGCGCCCTCTAGGTTGGCGATTGCTGGCCCCTGTCTTCTAAAAGCATCTATTACACCCCGCTGTCTAGCACTGGTAGTGTTGGTCTATCTCACACACGGTATGTTTATCATTGATTGTTTTTTTTTTTTTTAATTTATTTAGACATTATTAAAAAAATTCAGTTAAGAGGCAACCCTGTATACCGTCTTGCTCTCTCTCACTCAAGTTAAGTTTAACATTGATTTTTTATTTTAGTGTATTTAGATAATGCCTGCTCATAAACCGCTGCAGGTGGCAACACCCAAGTAGAAAAATTTAGAATGAAGCATGTTTTCTGTTTGAAAATATCTCCTTTTCTATACGATCGACAGCACGTCTTGCTCAATATTAGAAAAAAATTAATACAGGTGACAACTCTGTAAACCGCTCCAGGTGGCAACACTGAATTATGAAATCTTGGAATGTAGCATACTATCTGCATATTTGTCAAAATAGACTCAAATCCCTTTAGCCGTTCTAGAGATAGTGGTCGTTATAAAGGGAATAAATAAAATGAGTGTAGGTGGCAACCCTAGGAGACAACTCTGGCTGAAAATATCTTTGTTGGTATGTATACTGACAAAAATACCTCTCTTTTGATACCCATATTGCTCAATATCAACTTTAGATAGATGGATGGCAACCCTTAAACATTTGCAAGTGGCAACACCAAAAAAGAATACCTTAGAACTATGCATAAAATCTACATACCAAATTTTATGCAAATCTGTCAACAGGTTCCCGAGATAGTCGTCGACATGCGAAGCAATAAATAAAATGTGGTTAGGTGGCAACCCTAGGTAAATACCCTGCCTGAAAATATCTTCGTTGGTATACGTCCGAAAATAAATACCTGCCATTTGATACCCATACTGCCAAGCCTCTAAATCTTCCGAAGTGGCAACACCCAAGTAAAAAGTCTTAGGATGAAGAATATTATCTATATGCCCATCCAAGTCGGTTATTCGGCTACCGAGCTAGATAAAAGATGTATTTCCAACTGTTGGAGAGTAGTGTCAACCCACATTTTTTTCGTAGTATTTTTTTTTTTCTTCTCGTATTTCAATTTATATTAAAACTCTTAACCGTTACAGGCCCTGATCAGAATGCTTAAAGCAACCGCTAGTCTTGCTTAAATACGTGAGCTCAGTTTTTCCAAGCTGCACTGACCATTATGGATTTTCCTCTGCAATAATTTTTTATACACTTTTCGTGAATTTGAAAATAGCTTCTTGTTGGAACTATTGTCGGTATTTTGTCAAATCTTTATCAGATTTGATGTGGTCTGGATAATTTATAGCCGTATGAATTATTTTGGAACGATTTTCCGTCATCCCTGTCAGTTTTGGTTTTTAGCCAAACCGGTTTCGGCGATGCGCCATCTTCAGTGTCGATTTTCGCCGAAAACATCAGAATAAAAATCGACACTGAAGATGGCGCATTGTCGAAACGGGTTTGTCTCAAAACCAAAATTGACAAGGGATAACGGAAAATCGTTCCAAAATAATTCAGTTAAGCGCAATGTCGGAAATATCAAACTTAACAAAAATATCGAGGTCATCCTCTGTCAAATTTAGCTTGACGACAAACCCGTTTCAATTCATGCCATCTTCAGTGCAATTTTTTGTTCTGAGCCGACTGATTCTTCATATATTAGGAATATTGAGTCCTTAAAGCAATTGCTTAGTAGGTCGTCAAAGCAATTGCTTAACTAGTAGTCTGAGCGACTTCTCAAAACTTCAATCACACTCATGAGAGACATACGATCTTCCACTCAACCGAAGACAGCGTCGTCCTTACTTGTCTTCCATTCATTTGATCTACTGCCGCAAATGTCCATACTTGCTGTTATTGCATATAGGTAGGTACAATTACAATAATAAGTAATTCGCATGCTAGACTTCGACTTGACGTTGAGATCGTGTCTCTAGAAGTGGAACAATCAGCGTTGCTGTCAAAGTGAAAGTGTTATATTACCAAATGGTCGTACATACGACGAGTAGGAATTTCTCTTGATCTGCAAGTTTTTTGGTTTTGGTTGCACGATCGGTTGCTGTGAGGAACAATAATATGAAAAATATAAATTTAAGGCATTGGTATGCATCAGACAGAGCTGCATACTTACATATGTTCACAGTGGAGTGCATCAATTTGTAGGTATGTTCCTAAGTGTGTACCTACTGCTTCTTTTCAAGACTTGACGATGTTGCTTCTTTAGTGCGCTTACAATATTGGCGGAAAAGTGGTTTTAATTAAAGCTTCCAAGTATGTCAAGTGCCAAAGTTGTGGAAATTGTCTAATTACATTTGTGGGACGATGGGAGAAGCCTTTCACTTATTGTGTCAAAGCAATAAATGCAATTATGTTCTGATTCGTGATGATCATGGTCATTATTAAGTAATTAATTAAGGGACGGTGAGTCTTGCTAGCAGACTTAGCTGACCTGATGTTAAGAGTTCTATACTTTAAATGTAAGCGCCCTGAGAAGTACTGCTCACGAGTGGGTAAGAGAGCTAAACTTTAAGATGTTCTACATCAGGAACTATTATATAAGCTTATTATAAGCTTTTGGCTTGAGCTATCCTGATGATGACTAAACCAACTGATCAATTTTTTTTTAGAAGTAGGTGGGTACGTCAGGTTCTAGTATGATCTAAACCTAGTACAGTATTTGGAGGGAAGAGAAATCAATAAAGGCATTCCTAGCACTCTCGGCCAAATTATACTTCAAAAGTTTCAATTCTTAGGTTCCCACAATGGAGAAACCTCCCGAGCATCTGACTTTCTTTGTGAAGGTAATACTCGGACTTATATGTCATTGGTCCTCTCTTCTTGACGTCCCCCTATCATTGCCGTCTCGTTAAAACCACCCTATATTGACTGCAGTTGGCATTCGATTTTTCTCCCGAGTCTATATTCATCAAAGCTGATGAGTTGGTTGAGAATTACAGCAACGTACTCGGTGAATAAATAAATATGACATTTTTATCAACACATTCAAACGAAGGTGTTGAGAAAGCGCTGGAGCTATTTCCTTTTATCGATTGTTGTTTGCTTTTGCCCACTAAAAATACCTACAAAATACTTAAGCAAGCAAAAGTTGAGTCTTTAAAAATATTTTAATAACAACAAAGAAGCATGAAAATACCAAAAAGCGCGTTAAATGCATTTAACTATCGGTCATTCTTCATCACTTACATCCATACATAAGCTCAAAATACTTGAGTACATAATATAAAAATAGTAGTAGGAAAACGTAAAATACCAAATTTTTCTATCTTTAGCCTTTTTTATACCTAGTTGTGCTGTAACATTGGTGGCAGTGCAATTTCTTTATATAATAAAATTTTAAATTTCTGTTTGTCTGTCTGTTTGTTTTTTGTGGACTTCCACTATTGCACTTCTAGACGTCTAACTAAAAAATGTAAGATTTCCCTTGTTTCGCTAACTCGACTGATTTCGAAGTTATCGGCGGATTTCGGAGTTATCAAACAATATTTGGACCTTGGGATTAGCACGAAATTTTGGCTACCTGATCATTGTAGCGTTTTCCAAGCGGAGGTTGCCGCCATCACGTTTGCGGTGGATGGGATGCTGTCCAGGGCATTCGCAGTCAAGTAGTTCAACATTTAATCCGACAGTCAAGCGGCAATTAGGGCGCAAAGGGCAGGCAACGTTCGATCGAAGACAGTGAGCGACTGTTGCGGCCAACTACTTCAAAATAAAAATTATTTGGTTATTTGGCTGCCAGGACACTGTGACGACGTTCCCGGTATTTCCTTGGCTTCCTCCAGAACACTGGACGTTCCCCTTACCACCTGTAGTCTGCTTCTGAGCAGGTGGGCTTCGAAACAGTTAAGCAAGCGCTGGGCTGCCACAACCTCATGCCAGGTTTCGAAGTCCTTCTAGCCAGTGGTTGACTTCAGGCGATCAGTGGAAGTACTAGGGCTCTCCAAGGTACATCTTTCCATAATAATTGGGGTGTTGACAGGGCACTGTCCGATGCGCATCCATGCGGTGCGGTTAAATATACTTGAAAACCCGAGCTGCGTGAGCTGCATGGAGGATGAAGAGATTGAATCATGAAACCACTTTAAAAAATTTAGAGTTCAGACCCTTATACATTTAAAGCTTTATTGAAAAGAATTTGAGCTGAGGCGTTTTTAAAACAAATTCTGAGATCGGGCGTTTTTGAAAAAAAAAAAAAAATCAAAATAGGATGATCTTCTACTTAGCAGTCGATATGTAAAAAATTTCCAGCCGAATTTAATACTTCCTTTCTTGTTTAAGTTAGTTTTTTATCAGTATACCAGCATTAGAATTTATGGGCGTATGGCCCAGTCCAAGCTGACGGCGCACAGCAGCCATAGAAGCAATCGCGCTCAACTGCCTCTACTCATATTCCAACGAGAAAAACAATTTGCAATATCTACCTAGCTATTTATGTACTTACTACAAACATGCATTCATATTGTACCTAATACTTCCTTAATTTGTTGGCAATGCGTCATTCTAGCAGCGATAAACTTTTATTAAGACCGGTTTTTCTACAGATTTTTTAGCAGCGGTGAAAGATAATAAGAAACCCATAAAAAGCACAATATAAGAGGGTACTAACGAAAGTTCGATCATTTGGTGATTGGCTCGGTTAAGCTATTATTTTTCCGTCACAATAAAAGTCGTTAAGTCTAGAAGTCTATGGTATGTTAAAAAGTTCTATTAGGACCAAAAAGACCCTCAAATAGTTAGTTGTCAGTTCTTTGCCAGTGTTTATAGCCGGGGATGGGACCTATCAAAAACAAGCCCAGTAAAATCCCCCTATTCTGGCTTGCAGTGACTGACAATTGTCATAGCTCTGTTTTCACTTTCCTATTATAAATTATAGGAAAATTTGGAATTGAATAATTTTTTTGCTGAGATGTGGCATTTTTGAACCAAATGATGCGGCGATTAAAAAAGCTCTCAGATATGACGATTTTTTGTAAAACCCCTCCTAATTTAGGGCGCTTATGCTGAACATTCTCCGCGATAGTTCGTTTTTTAAGCTATTGCATAGATTTTATCGCAGGCCTTTGCGGTGGAAGTGAAATGAAAAAAATGTTAATGTTAAAAAAGTTCGTAACGGACTTTTTTCAATGGTAAAAGGTTCGGCGTTAGCAACATAACTTGACAAAAATAAATATAAGCGTTGCCTACATTTAGGCGTATGACGTTGTACTAATGTTAGCAGCAGGCCGATGACATAAAATATTGGAGCTGTATAGGCTATACTGTTAACAGGTTAAGGCTGTATTGCTCTAAAGTCATAAATATGCTCATTGAGTTTTCATAAAAATTATAATTGCATAAGTTGATAAAAAGTGATATACAATAGCTTTACCGCGGCAGTCCCCGAGTGCCAGACGTCCTTTTTTTTTTGTATTCATCTAAGCGAACCTTTGTTATGCCCCCTTATATGTAAGTAATGCACACCAGTATATGATTTATTGTTTACTGCATTTCAAAATACAGGTTTTCAGGTTATATGATGCTATTTTGTGATACGTAGAACTTAGCTTCCTAGGTATCAATCATCACAGGTCATACAAGCTGGAGGAGAAAATAACAGCTCAGCCTGCGGTAAAAATTTCGGCTGAATTAGATGTAATGATGGATAGTCCAACTGCTTCAAAGAGTACTCCCGGCATAAAACATCCATCCTTTGATGATACATACCTACTGTTCCTTGGCGCCAAATTAAAAGAAATGGTATGGGTAAAAGCATAGGACAAGCCTTCACTTGAAGTATGCTATGAAAATTGTCAACTTGCGGTTAGTTTTACAACAGTGATGCCAACCCAAACAAGAAACCAAAGGCCGCAGAACGCAGCACTGTTAGCAATGCTATAGCAATACAGAGTACCATTTGCTTATCGCATCGCATTTCACTTTCGAATCGCATTGAATTTCGAATCGCAATACAGAGTGACCCCCCAGGTCTTTAAGCTATATACGGATTGAGAAAATCTCAACAAAAAAAAACCTTGATTAGATGTTTCACCTTGATTAGATGTTTCTTGTCTAGTATAAATTCGGGATGATTAGGAAATAAATCATATCTGATCTCTTTATATAAGTTGAAATGTTTCGTTTTACTCGCGCTTTTTCCGAGCTTAGAGGATATATCTCTTTGTATGGGTTGAACTGTTTATATTTTTTTATATTTTTTGATAGGACTCATCGTCTTTCTATACCAACTTAAAATTTTGATCAATCGCCGAATGGGATAATTCATGGCTCACCCTCTATAAAGATTACTAACACAATTTTTTGTAGGGTATATTTATGCCTTATAGGGCGCTGAACCAAGGCTTTTTTGACATTGTTTTCATTGCAGAGTTTATTGCTTCTCGGTTTTCCAGTTCAAAACGCGTTTTCTGCTTGTTAGAGCCATTCCAATAGCTTAATTGTTTTGTTTTTTTTTAGAATAAAGTCTGATTCATTTCCTGAAAAAGCATACAAAAATTTTGTGCACACATAGGCACATACATGTACATCTACATGTGTGTACAATAAAAGTGCTAAACATAAATCATATTCAGATACTACCTATACAAGCGTTAGGGTGCTTGAATTTTTGACTTCTTTCCCAAATTGATCTGATTTTACTCAAGTTTTCGAGGACTAGTTTTAGTTCATGCCTGGACGAAATAGGAGTTTTGTCGGGACTACTTGATTTTATTCGGGTCCATATAGGGACCTTTGTCTGATCACTTTAGAACCGTGTCCGGATCACTTCGGCATTATTTCGCGACTTTTAAAGCATTGTTTTCAATGTTGATTCGAGACATTTTCGATTTGATTTTGGGATTATTTCGGAACTTTTCGGTATGATTTTCAAACCGTTTTAACACTATTTCAGGATTTTTCCCCGAAGTCGAAAATAATTCCTAAAAAATCCCGAAACTACTTCGCAAATGTCCTGAAAAAGTTCCAAAATTATTTCATAACGATACCGAAAATGTCCCAAAACAAACCCGAAAATAATTTAGAAATAGCCCCAAAAAAGTCATGTAACGATCCCGAAATAATCCACAAGCGGTCTTGAAATGATCCCTAAGAAATCTTTGTCTGATCACTTTAGGACCATGTCCGTAGTACTTAGAGATTATTTCGAGACTTTTTTCTGCATTGCTTTTGGAATTGATTCGATACATTTTCGCTGTGATTTCGGGATTATTTCGGAACTTTTCGGTATGATTTTCAAACTGGTTCCAACATAATTTCAAAAAAATCCAAAGACTACTTCGCCAATGTCCTGAAAAAGTTCCGAAATAACGCCAAAAAAGTCATGTAACGATCCCGAAAAAATTCCCAAGCGATCCTGAATGGATCCCTAATAAATCTTGGAATAGAAATGATTCCACAAAGGTTATTGGTTCTCCTAAGCTCGATCTCGTAATATTTTACAAGGAAACAGTAGATGTGCTCAAATGGGGCTATTACGAACTATGGCTTTCAAATGAAATTGAAAACTGTAACTTCATTACAGCCGATCACCCTAATATTTATGTTTTCTACATGCCTGGGTACAAATGTATGTATATAAAAACATCTGCATGTGTACCGCATTTGTTACCTGATTGTCAGCTCAGCAACCTTTGGGAACGGTGAACTCTATGCCAACAACAAAAACAAAGCCCTGAATAAAATTAAAACTAGTTTTTAAACGCAAAGCGTAAACAAAAGCCGCTCTTTTACTCGCGTTAGTCATCTTTCTCTCTTTCCCATACCTACCTACCCCTCATTCGAAACGGTCATGGCATTCTCTCTGCAATGCTGTGCTGAAAAATCTTCACGAGATCAACATCAAAAATGAAAAATAAAAAGCGCTTGAAGTTTCATGACGATTGCATGCAGTTGATCATGCTGCGCCAGCCCATTTTTAGAGCACAACAAGCATAAATAATAACCGGCCAAGTCCTATATAATGAAAAATGACTTCAGAATTAGTGCTGCTATTCGGATAATTACAAATGAGCTTGAGTTGTGGCAATAGGAACCCCAAACAATAGGTAATTCGTGGCTAATCTGGAGTAAGACAGCAAAATCTTATTAGGTTTTTGGGCTCGAGCCCACTACCTGTTGCCAGGCAAAAATTTGCAGCTCAGTAATCCTCTACATTGAAAAAATCTGTAGATTTTACCCATTGCCAGTGGGTAGGATCAATCGACAAGAAAAATCTGTTAAATTAACCAGAAAGATAGTTTTGTTTCATCAGGAAGGCATGCTAATATAAGATAATGTTAATTCAAGAGGTATATATGTTAATTTTACAGGTAGGTATGCTAATTTGACAGTATGTCATGATAACTTAGTAGGACGTCATGTTAATTTAAAAGGTAGATATGTTAATTTATCAGAAAGCCAATCATCGATTGGTTATCCTCTACACGGTAAAAATCTGTAGATTTTACTTATTTAGGATAAGTTAAGTTAACAATAAGTCATATTAGGTAGGTAGGGTAGGTTGCAGTGGCTGCTAATATACAGACTAGCACACATAGGCCCCGTAGGTCCCGTGGTGATACCACAAGGATCTGAATGACCCCCTACTCGTTTGGTTTAATTTTTGAAAATTCGCCCAGGTGATAGAACATACCCGACCCCAGATATTTTAACCTCTTGCCCCCCAACGCAGGGCATTCGCATAGGAGATGCCTCACCGTTTCAGGCTCCTCCTCGTATTTGCAACTTCTGCAGAAATCATTGTAGGGTATGCCCAACCTTTCCGCATGCCTGCCTAAGCCTATATGCCCTGTGAGAAGTCCCATGAGTAATGAGAGCTCCTCCCTTCTTAGCTTGAGCAGGTCTTCCGACCTACCCGGTATAATCTCTGGCCACACCAGTTGTGTATGATTGCAGGTTCTCCCATCTATCCCTTGCCTGTTTGAGGAAAATGTTCCGCTTTAAGAGCTTGCTGGTCGCGAGCGGCATACCTAAACCCTTCCAGGACTGTGAAAGCGGAGCGGATATGCCCCTTCTAGCTAGTTCGTCTGCCATATCATTTCCCGGTATGCCACTCTGTCCAGGCACCCATACCAGATGAATTGAGAGTTGCTCAGCCATCTCGTTGAGAGATTTGCGGCAGCTCTCCACAAACCTGGAATTGCATGTAAAGGCCCCCAGAGCCTTGAGGGCTGCTTGGCTGTCAGAGAATATGTAAACATCCCCGCTATTGATGTTTGCTGTCCTCAGTAGATCTATCGCTTCCTGTATGGCGGACACCTCTGCCTGAAAAACACTGCAGTGGTCAGGTAGCCGGAAATCCAAATTGAATCCCAGCTGAGCGGCATATACCCCCCCTCCGACCTTATCATATTAAGCTAAGTCATATTAAGTTAACATAAAGTTATGTTAAATTAAAAAGAGATATAGTAACTTAACGGGAAGATATTTGAAAGATCAGAATAGACAAAGGAGCTCCGACTTAGAGGAAAGGGAGGCCACTGAGATGTAAAACACAGTCAGTAAATTATAATGATCTCCGCTAAATTCCCCACAAAAACGGGATAAAAATTCCCTCTGTTTCCCACATCTTAAATAAAAAATCCCACGAAATTCCCACAAAAGTTGAATTACTTTTTATTGGGGGTATCGTATTTCGACTGCTGAGTGAAATATCACCCTGTTTCAAAATAATTTTCAAAAACGCTTTATCTCGGAATTTGATTCAATTGTTTTTTAAGACGCCCTATCTCAAAATTAGTTTGATAACTCAATACATTCGCAGCTGAGATAGGCGTTTTCAATCAATTTTGTAAATATGGCGTATTTGAAACAAATTCTGAAAAATATTCTGAAATAGGTGATCTTCCACTCAGCAGTCGATTTGTGATTTTACGTTTAGCATGACCACTAATTTTACGTACTTAGGCAGTTACACAGTTAATGATATATCGTTAGCTCTTGATTGCCTGATCGAAAAGTCATATTTGAAAATATTTTTCTAATCTTCGTTAATCCTCCAGTGGTGCCAGATCATGCGAATTTACCATTTTGAGGGTTATTTTACTACAAAATTTTGTAAAAGGGAAAAAAGGGAAATTTTTAGTCTCTCTGACAAAATATCACATTTTTATATGAGAGACTTAAGTAAAAATTTCCCTTTTTTCACTTTTACAAAAATTTTTAGTGAAATATCCCTCAAAAAACCTAATTTTCCACGATCTGGCACTCCTGGATGATTGACAAGATTTGAGACAAAATTTTGAGATATGACTTTTCGGTCGGGCAATCAAGAGCTAACTAAGAAGAAATTAAATTAAATACTTTTAAACGTATTGTAGATAGCTAAATATTGCGTGTCTCTATTCGAAGTAGCCAATTGCAAACAAAACAATACTTTCTAATTATATATGCGAACATGAATTGCATGATGATTCGCAATTGTTAATTCGCTTGAATGCAGATTGTTGCATTTTAAGTAACAACAAAACTGAAATTCATACTCCTACTCATACCTAAAAACATCAGTATTTGTTGTAAAAATAAAAGCAAAAGTAGTTTACGCCTAAAAAATGCAAATTTCGTTCCATATTAAAACCCCAAGCAGTGGTGCCAGGTTATGGGAAATTACCCATTTTGAGGGATATTTCACTACAAAATTTTTTAAAAGGGGAAAAGCGGCAGTTTACGAATAAATGATGAGAGTTTAACTTAAAATCATCTTACATCTTATGTAATGGTCATGCTGAACGTAAAATAACAAATCGATTGCTGAGTGGAAGATCACCCTTTTTCAAAATATTTTTCGAAAACGGCCTATCTCAGAATTTTTTTCAAAATTTTTTTTCCTTATTTCAAAATTTTATTTGATTGTATTGAATTTTCATTGATAGGGCGTTTTCAAACTAATGTTGAGATAGTTCGTTTCAAGGGAATTTCGAAATTGGGCGTTATTAACACAAAAAATCTGAAATAGAGCATTTTTCAAATAAATTCTCAGATAGAGCGTTTTTGAAACATATTTTGAAACAGGGTAATTTTCCACTCAACAGTCGAAATACGACACCCCCAATAATAAGTACTTTAAAATCTGTGAGAATTTTGTGAGTTTTTTTTTTTTACTTAAGCTGTAGGAAACTATGGGAATTTTTTCCCAATTTTGTGGAAAATTTAGGGGAGACTATCTGGCATCACTGATCGCAAGCCACTTTGCTTACACTACGCTTTAACTGCTTTTTAAGCTTCAAATAGTCTAATTTTTTTAAACTTAATTTATTCATTTATACTACCTTTATTATTATGTACAAACATACAAATTAATGTAGTGCACTAAGCTTTATAGTTTTATCTTCCTATTTGTTTTTTCTTTGCACCACATCAAAAAAATTTGTTTACTTTTACTATCTGTTGTTTTTGATTAATTACGCAAAGTAGGATTATGCAAATTTTGCAACATAGATTGCACAAAAAAGTGCGCGGAATTGCTCATTACAACTACAAGCAAACTTTTGATATGCAACCAAATATTTGTACAGCTGCTTCCCTTTCCTTGGATTCAATTTTTTGAAGAAAAAAAAATTACTCTTATATAGGTACATTAGAGCGTATTAGGGTGGTAGCAACTGAGATATGGGGGGTAGGTACCACAACGGAGCGCCTGAGATCAATGAGCTTTTTTTTAAAGGAAAACCCCACTCCCTGAGACAAAAAAATTGATGTATCACACTTTAAAATCCGACAATAAATGCCGAAAATATGAAGAAAAATGCAATTGGCGACATCTAGAGTTGCCAAAAAAAAAAAATTTTTCACTTAATTTTTTTTTTTTTTTTTTGTCTGTAAAGCGAGATGCTCTAAGGTACATATTTGTATTTTTGTATTTTAAAGTAGGGTTGCTGACCAGGGTTGCCATTTTACCGAATTGTATTTATATGTATATTTTGTGGTCACTTCGAGAATATTTTTGGGTCATTTTGCAGTGAGTTTTGGACCATTTTGGGATATTTTTTGGGTCAATTTGGGATATTTTTAATCATTTTTGGGTCAATTTGGGTAAATTTTGTATCATTTTGGAAACATTTTTGAGATTATTTTTGAGTCATTTTGATATAATTTTTGGATCATTTTGGGTCAAATTAAGATAATTTTTGGGTAATTTTGGAAATGATTTCGGATCATTTTGGAATCATTATGGGGTAATTTTGTGATCATTTTGGGGTCAATTAGGAATCATTTTGTAGTCTTTTCGGGATCATTTTGGGATAAAATTTGGGTCACTTTGGTTCCAATTGGGGTCATTTTAGGATCATTTTTTATCATTTTGTGGTCACTTTGGTTTCAATTGGGATCATTTTAGGATAATTTTGGTATAATTTTGAGGTCTTTTTGAGGTAATTTTGGGGTGACTTAGGGGATCATTTTGGGCTTATTAGGTTGTTATTTTGGGATCCTTTTGGAATCATTTTTGGGATCATTTTGTGGTCGTTTTGGGATCATTTTTGGGTTATTTTGGGTAAGTTTGGGATTATTTTAGGGCCGATTTGGGATCATTTTGGAATAATTTTAAGGTAATTTGACAGCATTTCGGGCTCAGTTTCGGGTCAATTTAGGATCATTTTGGGGTCATTTTCGGGTATTTTTTGGAATTATCATTTTATACCATTTTTTGGCCATTTTGGAGTCAAATTGGCATCATTTTAGGATTATTTTGTGGTAATTTTTGGCAAATTTTGGATCGCTTGGCCGATTTCGATGAAATTTGTCATGCAGATAGTATGCTTGATTCTAAGACTGTCCACTTGGGTGTTGCCACTTGAGGCGGTTCACAGGGTTGCCATGCATCTAATTTGTTCTTAAATATTGAGCAAGGTATGCCAATATGGGTATCAAAGCAGAGGTACTTTCAGCCCCATACCAACCATGATGTCTTAAAAATGAGTTAGCACCTAGGGTTGCCACCTTACTGTTTTTTTATTTCTTCATATATTGGTCGATTTGGTTGAAATTTGTTTGCCGATAGTATACTTCATTCTGAGATTTTCTACTTGGATTTGCCACTCGAGGTGGTTTATAAAGTTGCCGCCTCTTTGATATTTGGTGCTTACATACATACATATGGTATCTCCAGATGTGTCAAAAATGTAACACATAGACAGATGGGTTGAATGGAGTAGGCCATGAAATGTAGTCTAACCTTTAATCGCAACACCATCTCCACCATATGGTTACTGTAGTAGGCAGCAACATGCAATCATATTTGCAATATCAACTACCTAAAAGCAAACCACATCAACAATAGCGGTTCATAAGCGTTCTGTTGAGTGAATTCGGTGGGTTTTGAAAAAAGTTACAGTGAAACCTCAATTTTGTGAACGCATACTGTCACCTAACTCATTCAAGCTCAAGAGGGCTCGGACTGGAAAAATGGTTGTTCGAGATCTTAAGACCATTTGAAATATGCGGTCCGTTGCTGGTGGTTTCACTGTACGCACTTACCCATGTGTAACATGGATTTGTTTTGCAACAAACCGCACACCAGTCTACTAACAAATGTTTTTTCAGATATTAAAGTTTGTGCGCAGCGACCCAACTGCCCTGCCCCAAATTCTAAGCAGAGCCCTTTTGTACATCCACAGCGCTGGCGTCAGCGTCGCCGACTCATTTCCAATCGTATTATGAGGCCATCGATCAGACTCTCCGCGCACGTTTGCCTTTGTCTATGTGGCTCTACCAGCCTAGGCGCATTTGTTGCTATTTCTTCGCATTTGTTTTGCTCTAAGCCCTTTTACAGCTAAATGGACAAGTTAACAATGCTAATGAGGCGCGGGTGCTGTAACCGCCGTGCAACAAAATATGCAACTTGATGTGCATGTGGGTGGATGTGTTTGTGTTTGTGCATTTGCTGAAAATCTGTTCATCTAATGGCAGCGGAAGCTCATTATGCGGCAACAGTAACACATTCGGTTATTAGTGGACTTAACTAAATGCTGATATATCAAGCTGTCGATATGTAAATACATCTATAAATGTAGATATGTATGTATGTATGGATATGTTTTCATTAGGGTGCGCTTTATTTTGAAACTTTTTGTTATTTTTTTCATTTTTTTTTTTCATTATACCTTTTTGTTTTAATTTTTTGTATCTTATTTTATTTTTTTTGTTTCAATTAATTTTGTTTTAAAATGTTTGGTTTTTTTTTTATTACTTGGTTTTTTTTTGCGGTTTTTTTATTTTATTTCCTTTTGTTTTATTTAGTTTAATTTGTTTAAGTTTTTTATCGTTTTTGTGTATTTTTTTTATTTGGTTTTTTTTTTAATTTTTTTTCAATTCATTTTGTCTTGTTTTATATTTTTTATTTTATTTTTTTTTTTTTAATTACGCATACATTGTTGTTTTATTTAATTAAATTTTTTATCTTAATTTACTTTTTTATTTTATTATATTCTATTCTATATAATTTTTTATATATAATAATATTTGAAGTTATTTTTTTATCAAGTTTTTTTTTTTAAGTTTGGTATATTATTTTCTGTTAATTTTTTTATTTATTTTTTTTTTTAGTTTTAATAACTTTATTTCAATTAACTTTAAGTTATTTTGTTTTATTTAATTTTTTTTTAATTTTTTTATTTTTTTTATTTAATTTTTTTTATTTTTATATTTTTTTTTTATTACGTACTAGTACTTGTACAAGGGTATTATAATTTTGAGCAAATAACGGTACTATGTAAACGCACAAAATAATCTAGATAGATATACAGTAGAGCGTATCACGGTGTAAGGAGGAAAATAAAGTTGAAAATGTTCCCACCCAGTTTGAACACTTACCTTGAGATCGTTTCAAAAAAAAAATTTTTTAATTTTTTTGTCACCCTGTAAAAACAGCGAAATTTGTTTTTTTCTATAATTTCTGTATTTTACGTTCGATTTTCAAAAGTGATACAATTTTAGAAAGGTATTCACCATGGCAATGTTTCATCCATAGAAACTTTTAGCCCATCATGTCAAGTTCATCTTTTATTCTATTTTTTACTAAAACCAACACCCTGTATTTGAAAAATATTGCTTGGTGAATACCTTTCTAAAAATGTATCACTTTTGAAAATCGAACTAGAAATATAGAAGTTATAGAAAAAAAAACAAATTTCGCTGTTTTTACAGGGTGACAAAAAAATTAAAAAAATTTTTTTTTAAAACCTCATAAGGTAAGTGTTCAAACTGGGGGGGAACATTTTCAACTTTTTTTGGTGATACGCTCTAATGTACATATAACCTAGGCGTTCCTCGTCGCCAACTTCTATACAAGAATCACTTACTACGTGAACAAATCGCCCAGTATTTTAAAAATGATATAGAAAATCTAGGGCTATATTTACTTTATTCAAAAAATTTTTTCAATACAGGGTGTTGGCTTAAATAAATTCGAATAAAAGCTAAAGTTGGTGTCGCAGTTTAATGGCTTATATGGACGAAATATGACACGGATTAAAACGTTTACAACAATATATTGCTCGTTAAAATCAAAGACCAAATAGAAAAGTTATAAGCAACAAACGAATTTTGCTGTTTTTACAGGGTGACTTTTACTGCACAAATATTTGGATCATATTCAAATGTATTTACATACATTCATAACATTCTTTGTACCTATTCAGATTGCAGTTCCATCTATCAGTGATCGGCAAAACCATTCTTTCTATTAATTGCTCATTAGTTGAGCGATTAGTAAAGCACGGTTTTAAACCAAAATATTGTACTTTGCGAATTTCATTCCAATAACAATGTAGTGTAGCTCTAGGGAAGGTTTTAAGTTGGTACACTTTTTGAAATATAGTGAGGATATATATTATATGTATACCCACTTTTGTGCAACTTCAATCATAGCACTTTTAATGAAGCCTTATCACATTCTTGCAAAATGATATCAGCATATCTTCAAACCACTTCAACGGTATGAATATATTTTTTGTTTCTTTTAAGTAGTTTTTTTTTTGGTATTTTTCTTGTTAGATATTATGCTTAAAGTCGAATAAGTAAAAATGATTTATTTTTACTTTTTGAGTCGGCTTTTATTAATGGATTTGATAGCTGTGACTTTTTCCGTTTTTGGTGTGGCTATAATATCAGCATTTGACCATGTTTAAACACCCAATTGTTATGCGTTGCGCACTTCAGGTTTGGAACATGGAAATATTTTATCAGACAAATTTTACTCCCACAATCATTTATAGTCATATACAAAGAGTTATACGCATTCTTAATTATATAAGTCATTTATGCAAATCGAATGGAAGCTAGCAAATTTTATGATTTGGTAGAACAAAGTTCTACAGATTTGGATACGGAATTTTTTATACAAGAAACCATGAAGAAATGCGCAAAATATTCAGCGATCAAAAGACACAAATCATATAAATTAACTCTATGTTTAAGGCCACATTATATCGACCCCTTTTCGCGAAATTATCGTAACAACCATTTTTTTTCGAAATTTACTCTCCGATGCAAATTTGTTTTAAATCCCTCGGCACATCATCTGCTAAAATACGCTTTTATTATTATCATATTATCGTATCCCATAAAATTCATCTATAGGTACTTCTATACTATCTATATAAAATTCTAGCTCGAAATTTTGTAAAAGCTAAGCAGCCGATCCACTGGCCGGATTTTTTTTCATTCAATTTTTAAAATAACATAATCCGGCCACAATAGGACACAAGACCCTTTATTTTTAATTCATTCAGAACCTGATGGTAGGGGATAAAGATAGGTATTGTGATAAATATAGGAATCGGGTTAGAGAAACATGCAGGGAAATAAATTTGTGGCAGGACAACGTCTGCCGAGTCAGCTACACCATCATCATCATTTATTGGCGCTTAACCGCCTAAGCGATTTTGGCCGTCGCCTATCAAAGCACGCCAGTCATTCCTTTTTAGCGATAACTGACGCCAATTGGAAACCCCAAGGGAGTTCAAGTCATCCTCCACCTGTTGTTTCCATCTCAGTCGAGGCCTCCCCCTTCCTCTGCTGCCGAATTCGGGTGACGATTGGAAAACCTTCTGGGCTGGAGCTTCTTTGTCCATTCGCATGACGTGACCCAGCCAGCGGAGCCTTTGGGCTTTAATTCGCTGGACTATGGTCAGATCTGCGTAAAGCTCGTACAGCTCATCGTTAAATCTCCTTCGATACTCGCCGTCGGCATCACGGGAAGGACCATAAATCTTCCGGAGAACTTTTCTCTCAAATACTCCAAGGGCCATCTCATCTTCTCTTGACATTGTCCATGAGTCTGAGCCATACATCAGGACAGGTATGATGAGAGACTTATAGAGCGCGATCTTTGTTCTTCGAGAGAGGACTTTACTTCTCAATTGCCTACTCAGTCCAAAGTAGCACTTGTTCGCAAGAGTGATTCTCCGTTGGATTTCTAGACTGATATTATTTTCGGTGTTAATGCTGGTTCCCAAATAGACGAAGTCCCTCACAGTTTCAAATTTGTAACTATCAACAGTGACGTGGCTGCCAAGGCGCAGGTGCGCCGAATCTTTCTTTGATGACAGCAAATACTTCGTCTTGTCCTCGTTGACCGCAAGACCCACTTTTTTCGCTTCTTTATCCAGTCCAGAGAAGGCAGCGCTTACGGCGCGGTTGTTAAGGCCAATGATATCAATATCATCGGCATACGCCAGCAATTGCACGCTCTTGTAAAAGATTGTACCATTGCGGTTTAGCTCTGCTGCTCGAATTATCTTCTCCAGCATCAGGTTGAAGAAATCGCACGAAAGGGAGTCGCCCTGTCTGAAGCCTCGTTTGGTTTCAAATGGCTCAGAGAGGTCCTTCCCGACTCTGACGGAGCTGTTAGTATTGCTCAACGTCATTTGGCAAAGCCGTATAAGCTTTGCAGGGAAGTCAAATTCAGACATGGCGGCATACAGGCAACTCCTTTTTGCGCTGTCAAAAGCGGCTTTGAAATCGACAAAGAGATGGTGTGTGTCGATTCGTTTATCATGGGTCTTCTCCAGGATTTGGCGTATCGTGAAAATCTGGTCGATGGTAGACTTACCAGGTCTAAAGCCACACTGATAAGGTCCAATCAGCTTGTCTACGATGGGCTTCAGTCTTTCACACAATACGCTAGAAAGAACCTTATACGCGATATTAAGAAGGCTGATTCCGCGGTAGTTGGTGCGGTTAGCGGGATCGCCTTTCTTGTGGATTGGGCAGAGCACACTTAAATTCCAATCTGGAGGCATGCACTCGTCTGACCATATTCTGCATAAGAGCTGATGCATGCTTTTTACCAGCTCTTCGCCTCCGTGTTTGAACAGCTCGGCGGGCAGTCCGTCTTTTCCAGGCGCTTTGTTGTTTTTCAGCCGGGATATAGCTATCCTCACTTCATCATAGTCAGGTGGTGGGACGACTTTTCCATCGTCAGGGATTGGGGTATCGGGTTCGACGTCTCCCTCGCAATTTAGCAGTGAGGAGAAGTGCTCCCTCCATAATTTAAGTACACTCTGTACGTCGGTTACCAGGTCGCCATTATTGTCCTTACAGGAACTTGCCCCGGTCTTAAAACCTTCCGTCATCCGCCGGATCTTTTCATAGAATTTTCGGGCATCATTCCTGTCAGCCAGCATCTCAAGCTCCTCACACTCACGCCTTTCGGCCTCACGTTTCTTTTTTCTGAAAAGGCGTCTCTCTTCCTTCTTTGCCTCACGATAGCGTTGCCATACACTGCGGGTTGCGCCCGTTCGCAACGTCTTCCTGTAGGCAGCGTCCTTTTTGTCCGAGGCAGTGCTGCATTCCTCATCGTACCAGTTGTTTTTGCGGGCTCGCTGGAACCCTATAGTGGCCTCAGCGGCGGTACGTAATGAGTGAGAGATATGCTTCCATTGCTCGGTTGCATCGTTAGGTCGAGGATTGCTCTCCGATAGCAGGTGTGAGAGTCGAGTGGAGAAATTGTCAGCTGTCTGTGTCGTGCGCAGCTTCTCGACGTCAAACTTTCCTTCCGTTACTGTGCGCACCTTCTTTGCTACACAGAGGCGTGTGCGTATCTTGGCTGCAACAAGATAATGGTCCGAGTCGATATTGGGACCACGAAGGGTACGCACGTCCAGAACGGTGGAGCTATGTCTGCCGTCGATCATGACATGATCAATCTGGTTTCTTGTTCTTTGATCAGGAGACAGCCATGTGGCTTGGTGTATTCGTTTATGCTGGAACCTGGTACTACTGATGACCATATTGCGAGCAGCAGCGAAATCAATCAACCTAGTGCCGTTGGGGGATGTTATATCATGGAGACTAAATTTTCCAACTGTTGGACCAAAGACTCCTTCCTTGCCCACCTTCGCATTAAAGTCGCCGAGCACGATTTTGATATCATGTTGGGGGCAGCGATCATAAGTCTGTTCAAGTTTATCGTAGAAGGAGTCCTTCTCTGCGTCGTCCGTCTCCTCAGTCGGCGCATAGGCGCAGATAAATGTTATGTTGAAAAATTTCGCTTTGATGCGGATCGCAGCGAGACGCTCGTCCACGCTCTTTCCCACCACGAATCCTACACCACGCGCTTTGCCGCGTGTCTGGCCACTGTAGTATACGTCACAAGGTCCGATGGTCGTCTTTCCTTGTCCCGTCCATCGCATTTCCTGCAGGGCGGTGATGTCAGCCTTTGCGTTAACGAGGACATCAACCAGTCGGGCAGCGGTACCGTCCCTTGAAAGGGTCCGGACATTCCCGGTACATGCCCTAATATCCAAATCATTATGCCTTATTCGTTTTGCCGGGTCGTCAACATTAAAGGGGGTTCTCATCCGAGGCTTTAATTTATTTTTCATTGGACTAAATTTTTTACGTGGCGGGTCCCAAACCCAGCGCACAACCCGTTTCGGGGTTTTTGGAAAATATTTACACATTTATATAGCGAGCCGCTTGCTTCAAGACAGACGCCCGCTTGCAGCCGCACCTCATGGTGAACAGACGCTGCGCAAAAACCTCGGTGAGCCCTTAAACCAAGTATGTCAGAGTGGCCCCACCGGGGCTCCCTCTCTTTCTGCCGCGAGCCTAGGTAGCTCCCGTTGCCCAGAGTGCACGAACGAGGACGCAAGAGTCGGGATTGAGCAAGGTCACTTAGCAACCACACTCCATTACACTCCAGTCAGCTACACAGTCAGCTACACGGTTAAAAAAATTAGCCTAATTTTAAACCCGTCTAAAGTTTTAGCGATTTTTAAACTTTTTTGGAATATTTTAAACTTCCAAAAGTTTAAAAAGAATTTCCATTTCTTTTGGTTTCGATTAAAAATCTGAATGAAAAAGCAGTATAGATTTTTTGTTTTTGGTTTGCTTGAATGTAATTGAATTTTGCCCACAAAAACATTATGTGCGGCATAGCTCAGCGGTAGAGCAGTCAGCTGTGATTTCTGAGCGCTTTCGTTCAAATCCTGCCAAGTGCCACATATTTTTTTTTAATTTATTCTCAAAACTTTTCGGTTTAAAATTAAAACTTTTCGGTTTAAAATAAAAATTGTTTGGTTTGAAAATTACAACTGTGCGGTTTATAATTAAAACTTTTCGGTTTAAAATTAAAACTTTTCGGTTTAAAATTAAAACTTTTCGGTCTACAATTTTTGTTGTTTTAAATTTTTTAAATGAAAGCTTATTCAAGATTGAATTTTGCCAGCAATATTTATGTTTGCGATGTAGCTGAGTGCTAGAGCAGACTCCTCGCATCATGCCCGTCTGCTCTAGCACAAGCTTCGAGTCCCAGCCAACGGACAAAATATTATTTTTTCTTTAAAAAATTGTTAAAACATATGTGGTTTAAAATTGAAACCCATTTCATTTAACCAATTTTCTTGAAAACTGGCTTTGGGTTCTTTAACGTTGAGTTTTGAAATGTACACTTTTCCCCCATACATTTTAAATGGTGAAAAAGTTAAAATTTTAAAACTCACTGTTAGAGAATCCAGGACCTGTCTAGTTTAAATTTTAAACCAAATTTGGTTTGGTCATATATGTATGTAGTCCAAAAATATTTAAAATTTAGGTTCAAATTTTTAACCGTGTAGTATGTAGAGTAATAAAAAACAAAGAATTTGCTCTTCTGTAAAATTTTTATTTTGTCGCTTACGATAATTTCGCGAAAAGAGGACGACATGCAACTGAATTTTTGAGCTTTCGAAAAAGAACACAACTAAGTAAACTTTATGTTAATATTTTATTGTAACTTTATTTCTACACATTCGCCCAAACAAACTCATTCCTATGCCATTGCTTAATTTTAATTCTAAATCAATGTAGGTCATGGCTATAAAATACGGTATTTAGGTACTAATCTTTTTTTTACAGTTATCGAATATTTATTCATTGTTTGTAAGTTATCAAAATAGTTTTTGCTCAACTATTTGGCAATTAATTTATGCTTCGAATACAGTTAGCGATCTTATTTGGTAAACAACAGTTATTGGGCAAGTGTGAAAATAAATTTATTCTAAGCGACATGCCGTAAAGTGTTATGTAATAGATAAGGCTTAAATATTTATTGATTTACGTAAATAAATAATACAAAATTTACGCTATTCGTAGATAACTCATAAGTCATGACAGGACAGTTGAAAGCATTGTTCGGGTATTGAGCTGGAACTATTACTGTTGTCAAATGATTTAGTTCTAGGCTAGTTTGCTGACAGTCGACTTTTCTACATTTTTAATACTTATGTTCACCAGCTTGACACTTTTTTTTTTTTCAAAAGTTACAGTTTCATTGGCAAACTTTCTTTTTATTCTACATAACTTTTGCACTTTATTTTACCGATTATGCTCTTAATAACCAGCTGAACGTGTTGTTCCATAGTTTCTTTAGCTTGATAAACGTGTTTAATGTGATTTAGTTTTTTTGTTTTCATGATAATTTTAGCAACTAAATTTGGAAAGTTAAGAGCGTTGGCTAATTAAATTTTTTTTTTTGGCATAGAAATTAGCATATCTCACGAATTAATATTATTGTTAATTTTTTGAAAATATATGTAAATACCTACATCGCTTACTTCAATTTGAAGTGCTTTGCTTAGTTCAGCTTCATCATCAACTTCCTTAACTCCTTTTGGAGGGCCTGAGTTTAGCTCATACCGAAATTATCGGAACTATCGATTGATTTTTAACATCGACATGCCACAATCTAAAAGAGCAATAGTAACGAAATTTCACTCCTAGCTATGGGTATATCTATAGATATATCTAATTACCGGAATTATGGCCCAAAATCCGTTTATCGGAACAATCGATTGTATTGGAGCTTAATGTAATATCGTTCCGATCTTGCTGGTTCCGACAAATGATTTCTATATTAGAAAATGGTAGCCGCATACCAAATTTCAGCCAAATATCTCAAAAACTGAGGGATCATTTCGGTATTTTTATCGATGGGTCCATCTCTTCTTCTTCTCATACTTACAAACATCAGACCAAAGCTAGAATACCATTTCATCTTCATGAAAGGTATAACAATTCAAAAAATCTCTGGATTACAATTATCCTAACAAAATTATCCTGACTTCCGTTAAATTTATATTAGAGAGAAATTACAGAACTTTTGGGATGACAAGTTTCGAAATCACCAACCTCTCTTTAGATTCCTTGATATCTTATAACTTTAAACGAGCTATTCTTATATACATATCGTTACCTTAATTACCTTAATTCACAAAATACACACTCAATACAAACTTTAAGGAGTTACTGGCAGTAATAACGGCGATATTCCAAATTTACAAAGCAATATTTGCATGCGTTCAATGTAAAAAAATTTTTGTTTTTTGCTTCTCCTGTAAAATTTTTTTATGTCAGTTAGGGCCTTTGTGAATTAAGCTAACGATTTGTATTTTTATATCCGGTACTATATCGGGACCCGCTTAACCGATTTTCGTGAAATTTGGCATAGAGATAGAATGCTTGATTCTAAGTGTATCAACTTGGGTGTTGCCACTTGGGGGCGGCTTACAGGGTTGCCACCTGTCTCAATTTTTTCATTTTGAAGTTAAATTGGGGTAGTTTTTTAATCATTTTGAGGTCATTTGGGATCTTTTTGAGGTTATTTTTTGGTCTTTTTGGGATAAGTTTTGGATAATTTTTTGGTCAGCTTGAGGTCCATTTGGGCTCATTTTGGGATCAGTTTTGGTAACTTTGGGATCAATTTGGGATCATTTTGGAGTCAATTTTGGTTGCCACCTGTCTCAATTTTTTTCCTTTTGGAGTCAAATTGGGGTAGTTTTTGGATCATTTTGAGGTCATTTGAGATCTTTTTGAGGTTATTTTGGGGTAATTTTGGGATCATATTGTTGTCAGTTAGGGGTCCATTTGGGATCATTTTGTAATTATTTTGGGGTCATTTTAGAATCATTTTGGCGCCATTTTTTAATCTTTTTGGTATAGTGTTGGATCATTTTGGGGTCAAATAAGGATCATTTTTGGGACATTCTGGGATTATTTTGGTAACATTGCAATTAAATAAAAAATAACTGGTCACTCATCAATAGAGTTCGGAAAATAGGTCAAAATCAAACTCTTGAAATTATGCCAACAAATTTGCTACAGTTTACCCATTTTTTTTTTAAATAAGTTTCCAATTTTTTTTCCGGGTGCTTGATTTGACCTATTTTTACGATCTCAAAGTTTTTTAAGTGATGAATAATTTTTTATTTCTTATTTGAAACTTTTTTTATTCGAAGTATACTAAGTTCTAAGATTTTCTACTTAAGCGTTGCCACTTTTGACAGTTTATACAGTTTAAGGTGATGGCCCAATGCACGCTTGCTTTGCTGGCTTTGCCTCGAGAAATATCAATATTCTTTTGAAATCTACTGAAATGTATGAAAGTTGGCCCAGTAGCAGCCTTACTTTGTTTGCTTGAAACCCTTCAAAGCGTCGAATAGCCCAAATCTCTATTTGACAGCGCTTTACACGCTTCGCTGTTTGTCTTGTTGTTGTCTGGTTTGTCTCATCCTGTAATTGTGAACATTGGGTCATCAGCTTAACACCTATTTGATATTTTTTTCGGAAATGTATTTTGAAAAGTTCATGTTAATAAGTAATACTATGCGACAAACATGAAAACACCGAACAAGCTCGGTCACTCAGGTACCTACTGTAATTATATTTATCCGAAATGTGCCTCAAAAGTTATAAACAGAACACAAAAGAATGTCATTGTGAATTTTATTGGCATATTTGTCGACATAGTTTAAGTTTATTTTGACACTTTTGTTTACATCACCTCTTTGCCCTCAGTAAACCCCTTTTGAATTACACATATGTGTGAATCTATACACATAATAGCAGTCTATTTTCATATTTTTAGTAAATGCGATTTCATGTGACATTTTGCCGTTCTGACATTTCCCACCTTTTTGGTTCAATGGGTCGTTTAAAATGTGTGTGTTCCTACCAAGCGTTTGAATCAGAGCTACCGGATAACTCTTAACAAATTGATATTCACAATTTCTTACATATCGTCGATGCCTATCACCTCCGTCATTTTCTGTTGAAAAGATTTTTTTTAAATCTAGGAACAAATTAAATTTTGTATGGAAGAAATTGCTCAACACCACCTACAAAAAAATTCTAATAATTCAGGGAAAATTTTCTAGCTAGTTCAAACTTGGACATTTTTAGGTTTACCAGTTTTTGTTTCTATGGTTAATATATTTGAAGGTTGGGTATATATCGACCCTTTTCGCGAAATTATCGTAAGCGACAAAATAAAAATTTTGCAGGAAAGCTTTTTTTGTATTTTATTATGAATGAATTGTATGGAATACGATAAAAATGGAAAGCCGATTTTTAACACAACTATTAAGATTTCAGCCATAATATTTTAGCAGATGATGCGCTGAGGGATTTAAAAGAAATTTGGTCGTTACGATAATTTCGCGTCGATATATTCCGATAGCTTGTTTAATAAATAGTCTGTACTATTCTAGAGTACGAATTTTTTATTCAGAAGAAATATCATTTCGACACTCCAACTATAACGAAAATTCTTTTTTTACAGCTTCAAGCTCAATATATACAGCACATGCCAGTCCATCTGGAGTGACAAGTACCGAAGCATACTTCAATGGTTCCGCCTACCTGCGATTGCTCACGCCGATGCCAATTTGGGATCATGCCGCCATTAGTTTTCGTTCCTGTCGGGGTAAGTTGAAAGAGAAATCGAGCGGTGAGCTGTGACACCAAAGTTGAATATCACCTTAACTATTTCCAAATAATTAAAAAAAAACTTACTTAAGGCTGATTTACACGGGTCGATTTTCTGGTCGATTTTTCGTTCAACCTTCAAATGCAACGTTTGAATCGATCGAATTTCTACCATTTAAATCAGCCTTAACTCAAAAATTTCTTGAAGAATGCGCTATCTCAGAAGAAGTCTTTAAAAAAAATGTTTCAGAAAGTGTTCTTTGTGAAATAGCGAATTTTTTAGAAAAATTCTGAGGCAGAGATATCTTGAAATATTGGGATCTTCCACTCAGCCTCCGAAAAATACCACCTCTTTACACTACCCTAAACTTTTCTTTCCCTAGGTGGTGAAATTTTAGCTCAACAGTATAATAAGAACTCATTCGTCATAACGGTGCTGAATGATTTTCTGCAAGTCTCACTAGCCGGTCCAGCGGTGATTGGCCCCAATAATCGTTTAGACGTAAAACTACCATATCATTTACTCGACAATCACTGGCACACACTGCAGTTCAAGTACGAGTATGGTAATCTGTTTCTGTATATCGATCGCGCGTCTATGGTATTTGGTAAGTGTGATGAGAATATCACTCGATTATGAAACTCTACAACTTTTAACCCATTTACAGCCAATGCTACATATAATAGCCAATTTCTTACCAATCAAGATATCGGCAACGAGGCTGCCATATTAATATTGGGCAACTCTTTTAGCGGTTGCCTGCAGGATGGCCCTGGTCTTCTCTTCATTAATGGCTCCGTGCAAAATGTTGTCTACGGTCCATGTCCGTTGAGTACGGGCCCATGCGGCGAACATGATACACTCGTGCATGGTCATGATAACTACTGCTCAAACGATCCTTGCATGAGTCATGGTCAGTGTATCTCGCTGAATGATGGCTACGAGTGTCGTTGTACGCCACGTTACTCGGGCAAGAACTGTCAATTCGATAATGGTTCGCCGTGTGCGCGTAACCCTTGCGCGAATGGCGCTAACTGCCTCGAAGATGGGCGTGGCGATTATCAGTGTCAGTGTGCGCCCAACTACACTGGCAGAAATTGTGAGACCGAAATCAATGTACATCCGGTGTGTCAATCGAATCCGTGTCTCAATAATGGCGCCTGCATTGTAGCTCCCGGTACTTCAAAGATCGAGTGTGAATGCGCTAAGGGTTATGCGGGTGTGCGTTGTGAGATCGATGTGGACGATTGCGCTTCGCAGCCTTGTCAAAATAATGGACGCTGTTTGGATTTGGTGAATGGTTTCACATGTGATTGCCGTGATACTGGGTTCACAGGGCCCACGTGTCAAACGAATATCGACGAATGTGAGGGTAGTCCGTGCAAGCATGGTGGACGTTGTTATGATCGTTATGGTTGGTTCATATGCCAATGTACAGACGGTTGGGCTGGTGAGACGTGTGAGGATGCGACGAGTTGTAAGACGCAGCAGTGCTTGAATGGTGGTACGTGTGTTAACAAAACAATTGGCTTCTATTGTCAATGTGCGCCCGGATTTAGCGGTGAACTGTGTCAGCAGAGTCCGCCGTGTCCACAATGCCCAATCGATTCGGAGTGCATAGCTGGGAAATGCGTATGCAAGCCAGGCACAACAGGTGAGTGTGGAAAGGGTTAAAGTAAGCGATTTTTTTCATTTTTTTCGTAAGCATTTCATATTCATTTGGGTATGGGTGCGTTTTGTAGGTGGACTACTTAGTTTACTTTAAAATAGCATATAAATAAGTTAGACATTAAAAAAAATCCGGTGTGGGCTACAAGGGTTAAAGCATATTTCTTATCTCTCTCTTAACAAATATTTTTTCCCAGTGCTTTAAGTAGTCTTATTTAAGTACCTATCTCTTCCTTTCTTTTAACTACATTTTTTTTTTTCATTACAAAACTCTTTTACATTTGCCAAGCTTCCGATAATAACCCAGCATTAAATGCATCGCATGGTGCGCTCGATATGTTGGAATGCCTGAGTGAAAAACGCAAACGTTACATACCACCAGATTGGTTGAAAAAGAAGCGATGTGAGCTAAAATTAAGTATGTAACCGAAAGCCGTGATGACAAAAATAAATTCGCAAACAATGTCCCTCTCTATGTACATATGTTTTAACCTAAGGCTTTCCTTGTATAAAAACTTATTTACGTAGTTTTACGGTGTAATGTGAAGATTTGATTAGCTTTTCGGTGTGAAGTTGCTTTAAGCCCTAGTTCTCTATTGCTAACGATAACGCTCCCGACGTTTCGTCTAGCAGTCACTTTCTGACTATACTCCGAAACTATTGTGTCAACCAGGCAAAAAAATATTCCCAGAATTTTGAAATTTCGCAAAAAAAAAATATTTGAAACACTTAAAGACTGACTTACACGGGTCGATTTTTGTCGTTTCACTGCTTACCACCTTCAAATACAAGCTGCAGATCGACCCATGTAAATGAGCCTTAACAGATTTTTTTTTTGATTCGACAAATAGTTTCGGACTAATAAGAATATGGCCGTGAGACGAAACGTCAAAAGATGAATCGTTCGTGTGGGTTATCGTTTCGAAATAGAGAATGAGGCCGTTAATGTGGAATTGGTTCTTTAGGAGCTTATTATTTTTCGATTGGTTGCTATTTTAAAATAATATTTTTTTTTTATTTATTTATTTTATTATCCTTCTACTAAAACACTACCGTTTATGCTGATTTACACGGATCGATTTTCTAGTCGATTTTCTGATCGATTTTTCATTCAACCTTAAATACAAGGTGTTAATCTATCGAATTCCTATTTACACAGTGGGACGAAAAAAAATCGACTTCTGTAAATCATCCTTTAGATTTTAAATAAAAATTCACAAAAACTGCTTACTGCTTAGTTAAGGTCCTATATCAAAAAGTTATACCTTATTTCCAAGCTAGATCAGTGTCGCTCTTTTTCTAGCCCATGAGCAACGGTTTCGTCTGGAAACCCGTGGGAACCGTGAGCAGGGTTGCCGAAATTGGCCATTGTGCTTTTTCGGTCTCTACACCTAGATTAATATCACCAGTTGCCACACGCGAACCATTACTAATGGCAGAATGAGCGTCATCTTGTTGCTTTCGGGGTACTGTTATCCATGCAAGGTATACGTTGAATGGTTGTGTAGGCAAGCCCTCTTGACCACGCGCTCCTACAGTAGTACCAATGCCACTTAATGACCACTCTTGAGTACCGCAAAAAGCTCCAATAGCGCCTGACAATGCCGTTTGCAAATGTGACTGCCCGCCTGCAGCAATTCTTGACGCCTTAACTGACCGCTCTTCGCACTATATTTATGCACTTCCATGAAGACGTATATCTTGAGTATTAGCTGGAGTCGGACGCATCTTTCCTAAGTCCTTAACGAAAACCATTTTAATACCTTAATATGACCAGGAAATGACCCCAAAATATGCCCGGAATGACCCCGGAACGACCACAAAATGGCCACAAAACAACCTCAAAATGACCCTAATATGACCACAAAATGATCCCAAAATATCCCCGGAATGGTCACAAAATAACCCCAAAATTACGGCAAAAGTATCAAAAAAATTGCCCCAAAATGGCTACAAATTAACTCCAAAATGATCCCAATATGACCATAAAATATCCCCAAATGACCACAAAATAACTCCAAAATTATCCTAATACGACCACAAATATCCTCAAATAAACAAAAAATTACCCCAAAATGATCCCAATATGACCACAAAACGACCCAAAAATATGCCAGGAATGACCCCGAAATATGCCAGGAATGACCCCAAAATTACCACAAAATAACCCCAAAACAAGCCCGAAATGACCTCAAAATTAGGCCCATCTCTCCAGAAACCATCCTCCGGAACGAAAATCTAGGATGATCCGATAAATCTGACTTCAGATACGGACTCAGCACACCCAAAAGCTTCAGAAACCGTTAAGAAACCCGGTGGGATTTTCAAAAACTTCAATTTTGTTGTACAGTGTAATTTGCTGAGTATTTTTCTTCACTGTGAGAAAGTGCTCTGACAATAGCTGTATCTTTAATTTTAGCAAGCATACGGTCTAATGGTCAAGTTTGCGCCTAGCAAAGCGGGCAGGGTCCTCGCTAGTAAAACATAAAATTTTAAATGGCTCTGTTAAAGAGTAGGAACATGTTACAAATCCGGTTCGCGTCTCTGATATTTACAAGCTTACACACGTCCATGCACATACACACATACATAAGCATAACAACATACATACACACATATTCCACCCGCACATACACATAATTACATACATACATGAGCAAAATTAACAAACACCTTTTGGCTGCTGGCGAAATTTCCTATGAATTGGCACTAATCTCTCAATTTAGGCCCAATTGGCCATTGTCTACCAATACCAACAACACCAACAACATTGGTGACATATAATGCAACAACAAGAGCGACAACAAGACCAACAATGACAACAACATTAGCAACCACCACAACAACAACAACAATTAATCCGCTCAATTCAATACAACAACAACAACAACAACAACCAGCACGCTCGGCTCAATTGATTGCATGTCCACCCGAAAATTGCTTAAACGGTGGAACTTGTAGTGGAAGTGCTTCAAATTTTACTTGTTTATGTGCTAGTGGATATACAGGTTTGGAACAATTTAAAAAAAAAAAAACAGCAATACAATAAAATAAAATTACAAAAAACACAAGTCCCTAAGTAGATCGTATGTACTTGTACAAAAGCACTGATTACTTAATTGATGCCAGATCTGTTAAATTATGATTATTTTGAAGCTTGTTTTTTTTTTCTTTCAAAAAGGTGGCAGCCCTAATTTTGCTTATAGAGAGGGAACAATTCGAAAAAAATAATCATTGAAATCCGCTAAGCAGTTTTCAAATTTTGAAACCAGTATTTTTCAAAAAAAAAATGGCAACCCTATTTTTAATCAATTATTAACTCCTCGAGAAAAAAAATTAATGAAAACGCTATTCATTTTTTCTCTGGGAGTTTTTAATTGATTATAGCCACCTTTTCGAAAAATACTGGTTTCAAAATTTGAAAATAGTTTAGCGGATTTCAATGATTATTTTTTCCGGATCGTTCCTTATCTATAATGTCAAAATCACTTTAAGCAAAACAAAATAAGAGTTACCAACTTTTTGAAAAAAAACAGGCTTCGAAATTCCAGAACGGTTTTTTGGATCATTCCCTATAATATCAAGATAATTTTTAGAAAAAAGGGTTGCCAGTTTTAAAAAACAAGCTGCAAGAAAGGTTCAACCGATTCCAACGATTCTTTTTTTAGATTGATGCCCCAAATAACGTTATCATTTTTAGTAACAAAAAAATAAGGGTTGCCACCTTTTTAAAAACAGACTTCAAAATTCGAGAGCAACGTAGCCCATTCAATGATTTTCGGCTATTTCCCTATAATAACAGAATAATTTTTTAGTAAAAAAATATTAGGGTTGCCACTTAAAAAAAATCACACTGCAAAACTTGAGAATAGCTCAACCGATTTCTATGGTTTCTTTCGTAGCGTTACCTATGTATGATAGCAGGATCATTCTTAGTGAAAAAATTAGGGTTACCACCACTTGAAAAACGCATCTTCAAAACTCGAGCTTAACCGATTTAAATAACTCTATGATCTACCAGGATCATTGTTAGCAAAAAAATTGAGTGGCAACATTTTTCAAAAAAAATGCCTCAAAATTCAAGAAATGCTTAAGCGATTTCAATGAGGATCGTTTTTAGAAAAAACAAAATTTGGGTTACCATCTTTTTAAAATATAGACTTCGAAACTCGAGAACGGCTCAACCGACTTGAATGATTCTCGGATTGTTCCCAATAAGAGTCGGATCGGTTTCAGATCTTTCCTAATAATACCAGGACCGTTTTTCGAAAAAATTGGGTTTCCACCTTTTTTCAAATTGTTGCCTATAATACCGGTATAATTTTTAGAAAAAAAAGAGTTGTCACCCTTTTTAAAATACACTTTTTTAAAAGTTTAGGTTTCAAAATTTTAGAAAGCTTTAACCATTTTTAATGACTTTTTCAGACTTTTCCCTTTAATGTCAGAATCAGTTTTAACATAAAAAATTAAGGTTGCCACCTTTTTAAAAAATAGACTTCAAAGTTTAAAGGACAGGCTTTAAAACTCGAGAACGACTTAAATAAAATAAAATAAATTAAAATAAAATATAATAAAATAAAATAAAATGAAATAAAATAAAAATAATAATAAAAATAAAATTAAAAATAAAACAAAAATTAGAATTAAAATTAAAATAAAATTAAAATAAAATAAATATAAAATAAAATAAAATAAAAATTAAAATAAAATTTAGATAAAATAAAATAAAATTAATATAAAAATAAAATAAAATAAAAATAAAATAAAAATAAAATTAAAATTAAAATTAAAATTAAAATTAAAATTAAAATTAAAATTAAAATTAAAATTAAAATTAAAATTAAAATTAAAATTAAAATTAAAATTAAAATTAAAATTAAAATTAAAATTAAAATTAAAATTAAAATTAAAATTAAAATTAAAATTAAAATTAAAATTAAAATTAAAATTAAAATTAAAATTAAAATTAAAATTAAAATTAAAATTAAAATTAAAATTAAAATTAAAATTAAAATTAAAATTAAAATTAAAATTAAAATTAAAATTAAAATTAAAATTAAAATTAAAATTAAAATTAAAATTAAAATTTAAATTTAAATTTAAATTAAAATTAAAATTAAAATTAAAATTAAAATTAAAATTAAAATTAAAATTAAAATTAAAATTAAAATTAAAATTAAAATTAAAATTAAAATTAAAATTAAAATTAAAATTAAAATTAAAATTAAAATTAAAATTAAAATTAAAATTAAAATTAAAATTAAAATTAAAATTAAAATTAAAATTAAAATTAAAATTAAAATTAAAATTAAAATTAAAATTAAAATTAAAATTAAAATTTAAATTAAAATTAAAATTAAAATTAAAATTAAAATTAAAATTAAAATTAAAATTAAAATTAAAATTAAAATTAAAATTAAAATTAAAATTAAAATTAAAATTAAAATTAAAATTAAAATTAAAATAAAATAAAATAAAAATAAAATAAAAATAAAATAAAAATATAATAAAAATAAAAAAATAAAATAAAAATAAAAGAATAAAATAAAAATAAAAAGAAAATAAAATAAAATTAAAATAAAATTAAAATTAAAATAAAACAAATATAAAATAAAATAAAAATAAAAATAAAAATAAAAATAAAAATAAAAATAAAATAATAATAAAATAAAAATAAAATGAACATAAAATAAAAATAAAATAAAAATAAAATAAAATAAAATAAAAAATAAAAAATAAAATAAAAATAAAAATAAAAATAAAATAAAAATAAAAATACGAATAAAAAGAAAATAAAATAAAATTAAAATTAAAATAAAATAAAATAAAACAAAATAAAATAAAATGAAATAAAATAAAATAACGCCAGGATCAGTTTTAATATAAAAAAATTAAGGTTGCCACCTTTTTAAAAAATAGACTTCAAAGCTTAAAGGCCAGGCTTTAAAACTCGAGAACGGCTTATCCGATTTCAATGATGTTCGAATTATTTCCTATAATGACCGCTGATGTATATGTAGAAACTCTCACTGCAAAAAAAATGTGCAGGGTTGCCACAGGTTTGAAATTTTCGAACAATAAAATTATTTAAAATCATTGTTTTTTCTGAAAAAAAATTATTATCGATTAATGGATTAATAAGCATAATTCTAATTTAACAGATCCGCCTAGTATCTAAACAAAAACACACAAAATACTTAAAGTAAAAATTTGTAAAAATTATTTATGACTAAAAATTATTTATGAATATTTTTTATTTGAAAATTAGTAATGTTCCCTTTTTGTATGTAAATAGTAGTATAGTAGTAGTAACGCTAATTACAAAAACAAAGCATTTTCTTTAGTGTAAATATAAACCCCACACTTAATTGAATAACTTAATAGAATAATTAGAAAAATTAATTGGCATATGATTAGCTAATTTTAACCACCACTGTAAGCAAAAAAGGTAGAAATTGGCGCAAAATGCAATAAACGTTTATCCCCTATAAATAAAATAGCTATACATAAAAAAAAAATCGAGTACTAATAAATTCAATTTTCCATTACTTTAGGTTACAATTGCGAACAACCCACAACAGATGGTCCAACAAGCGTACCTTTGACCAGTAACGGCGGCGCCAATGATGCGGTCGGCGGCAGTCCAATGCTTGCTGCCGTTAATTGTCTTAACGGTGGCAAATGTTTGAATGGTGGCACCTGTTCGATGAATGGCACACATTGTTACTGCCCCACCGGCTATTCGGGTGAACGTTGCGAAAAAGCTGAACCTTGTACCGCCACGAATTGTCAAGATCCGATGGTGTGTCAGCAGAACAAGTGTATTTGTCCCGATAACAAAGTGTGTACCGCATGTTCGGCGCAACCATGTCGCAATGGTGGCGTTTGTACAGATTTATCGAATGGTGAGTACACATGCACCTGTCCGTCCGGATGGACGGGACGCACTTGCACCAAAGATGTTGACGAATGTGCTTTGGATCCGAATATTTGCGGTAATGGAATTTGCAAGAATGAGGAAGGCTCTTATAAGTGCTATTGTACGCCTGGTTTTACCGGTAAACATTGTGATTCCGATGTCGATGAGTGTTTGAGTCATCCGTGTCAGAATGGTGCTACATGTAATAATAAGGTGAGTTGTATAGTGGAGGTAGTTGGTTTGGTTTGAAAGTTTCTAAAATATTTTCTTAGTTGTTCTTTTTTAAATATGGAAAACATCGGATTTTGAGACAAGTGAGTCATGTAGTTTCCCACTGAGTTAAACTTTGTGCTGCCAGCTGTTTAGTAGATTCAATGTTTTTTATGATCCCTTAGACATATTTTGAAATGTAGCAATTGGTATGGGCTTTTGAAGTAAACCAGTATCACTTGTGATCGAAAATTCGACCATTAAAATCTTTAGGGGGTCGCTAGCCCCGTATCCCCCATCCTTAAATTTCGGTGACGCCCTGAAAATATACCGCCAGGGTAAAGGATAATATAGCGACATGAAAGTACTGATTACCCGTCTATCTATTAAAAAACTGGACCAAGAAGTTGTTGAAAACCATGCATCTTTGGAACTGTGATCTGTGCGATCCACAAGAAAGTTATATCGGTAAACACTGAAGCCCATCGTAGAGAAGCTGATTGAACTGCATCAGCGTGCCTTCAGACCTAGCATATCTACTTTGGACCAGATCTTCAAGATCTATGAACTCCGCCGACGCCAACGACGACTTCCGAGCAATCCACATCGGGAAATGTGGCATTACTGCCCTACGGTCGATAACAGGAGCTAGACGTAGTTGGACTTCTGGCACTGTGAACGGGGCCGCCCCCATAAGAGTTACAGTAGCTCCTCGGGCATTACAATCGTCAGCCCGGAGCCAATAGACTGCATCAACTGGCACCCTGGTTTGGCTTTATCATGTGACCATCTGCCCTTTAATTTTCTTCGTCGTACGGAAACTTCAAAAAAGGATGGCCAGTTTTTCCGAGTTTGCGGAGAGCTCATTTTCGGCTCTCTCCAAGTGAGCGGGGAACTTGAAGGTCATCGAATGGGATTCAGCCTCATTTCCCAGACAAGACTGTGGCCCTGGCCTGTGAACGTGGCCATATGGCGATATATTGATTCCTAAATGCACAAATCAGCCGGTTGTTGGGTAGAGCACCTAAGGTCCTACAAGCTTTCTGTCGGTATTTGAAAGCTATATTTTACTGTTAAATCCCTGTCCAACCCCTTCGATGTGGACGACTTCGCAGGCATAACCTTTGGTGACACGGTTAAGAAACGCGCTAGGAAATGTGTTCTTTTCAGTAGAAACGGTCTTATTCCGCCACTTTACAGCAAACTTGAGGTTAGCGGAGCACTAGCATCCAAGGCTCACTCTCAATTACGCGACCCTTTGGATTAGGGGTTTATAATATGCCCGAAGTAAGCATACTCTTCTAATACCAATTTAAGTCTGGTCCAAGCTTGTTGGAGAGATTGAGAAAATTTAGGTTAGGAAAAGTTTACGATTCTTTACTATCGTTAAAACAACAACAACGAATGCGGAAGCATTTTAATGAAGATATGACCCTAGTGCAGCAAAAATCCTGAAGGATTTAAGTTTCCGAAACATTTGTCGAAATTGTATTCTCTTCTAGGAACAATTGGCCCACTCCAACAGTTTTTACCACGTTTAGTATTTTTTGTAGTAAGTAAATAGTCGTGCTAGCCTTGCTCGTGTAACCAGTAGACATAAGCGATAGCAATCCCGAGAGTGATTTATGTTCCCCGATATTTAAAATAATACATATAAATTTCTTCACTAATCCACTTTTTAACCCTTTTCTCCAGATTAACGCCTACGAATGTGTTTGCCTGCCCGGCTACACCGGTATCAATTGCGAAATTGACATAAACGAATGCGATAGTAATCCCTGTACAAAGGGTTCCACCTGCATAGATATGATCAATAATTTCACATGTTCCTGTATACCAGGCATGACGGGTCGGTTATGTGAGAATGACATTGATGATTGTATATCGGCGCCTTGTCAACATAATGGTCATTGCATTGATGAATTGGGTGGTTTTCGTTGCGATTGTGCCAACACCGGTTTTGGTGGGCAACTCTGCGAATTGAATATCGACGAATGTGAATCACATCCATGTCAAAATGGTGCAATTTGTATAGATGAAATAAACGACTATCGTTGCAAATGTTATCCGGGTTATACGGGTAAAAATTGTGATTCGGATGTTAATGAGTGCGATAGTAATCCATGCTTGTATAACGGTTTTTGTTTTGAACGGTCCAATGCGACGCTGTATACGTTGAGTCAAACGTTGGAGTTGCCAGAGTATTTCAATCGACCATTTTCTTATGAGAATGCGAGTGGGTAAGTTTTGGATGGAAAGTGTGGAGAATAACACTTTTTCATATACCCAGTAGTGAAAACCTTGAGGGTGATGCAGTTTTGTTTATAAAATCATGGTTAGTAACTATAAAATTAAAGTCACAACTTTCCGTAAGAGCAAATCAGCTCATCTATCATCTATTATCAAGGTTTAAAATGACATATTTGTATCACAAAAGGGCATAGAAGTATTTTTGGAGTGCATCGGCACTGATGAGAAAATAAACTCAAATTTTCGAGACTCTAGAAATCGTATAAAGTATTCGAGACTCGACCCATAACCGGGTTGAAAGAGTACAGTCGGAGTCTCTATAACCAATATAAAGTAATCCATACGCGACTTTAGATGAAAAAACTCCCTGTGAAAAGAGTTAAGACTGTTCAGAATGGTTTAAAGTAATCGCAGCTCGATTCCAGAAAAATTAAAATCGGGTTGAGACTGCTCAAACTATCTAGAACGCTTCTGAAGTTACCAAATCTCGCCGATAGAGAACCAGTAAATAATTCTAAGGTTTGGGACTCTCTGAAAATTATCCAATTTAATCGAGACTCGAATCTTTAAGATGAAAATCAGGTAAAACATGTTAATACTTTCTATAAGGGGTCTCCGACAAAAGCGTCTCTACTTTAGAAGATACGAAAACAGACTCAAATCAGACGTATGGGCATCTGGGATAGGACTAAAGTAATCGAGACTCTATTTTAGAAGAGCCGAACCTGAAGAAAAGTGTTGAAATTGACTTTAAAGGGTCTGAAATAACAAAATCTCGACTAAACAGAATCCGAAAGTAGTTCAAAGGCTTGGGACTCTCTAGAAATTATCTAATTTAATCGAGACTCTAATTTTTAAGACACCTCACTTTTCAAATGTCAAGTCGCTCTAGATAAGGTTTCAATGAAAAAAGTCTCGACTTTAGAAGAACCGAAAACAGATTTAAAGGTCTGATGCCCCCTAGGATGGGTATAAAGTAATCGAGACTCGATTTAAGAAAAGCCGAACCTGATTGAAAATGTTAAAATTGCCTTGGGCGGATCTGAAGCACCCAAATCTCCACTTAAAAGGACCCGAAAGTTGTTCAAAAGCTTGAGAATCTCTCGAAATAAATAAATTTATTCGAGACACTAATTTTTGAGACAAAAACCATTTTGAAAATGTTAATGGTATCCATAAGGGGTTTAATCGAAAGGATATCGACTTCGGGAGATCTGAAAACAGATTCAAAAGTTCTGAGGCCCTCTAGGATAGGTATAAAGTAATCGAGACTCGATTTTAGAAGAGCCGAACATGGGTGAAAGTATTAAAATTGACTTGAACGGCTATAAAGTAGCAAAATCTCTGCCAAAGAGGATACGAAAACAGTTCCGAAGGCCTGGAGCTCTCTACTAGCATTCACTACTGGGTATATTACGTTTGGTTTCAAGTAGGATAAAAATACCATTGTCCTGATTCTGTGGGCAACTTACTAAATTTCTATAACCGAAACTGCGTTTGATTTCTATAAAAAAATTCTTTCTCTGAAATTCAAGCTACGAATGCGTTTGCGTACCCGGTATTATGGGCAAAAATTGTGAGATCAACATCAACGAGTGTGAGACGAATCCATGCGGTAAACACGGCACCTGTAATGATGGCGTAAGTTTTTTCGAAATTTTTCTATAAAAAAGTATAATTAACCCACTCTTAAAATTGGTTTTAGATCGGCACATATACTTGCGAGTGTGATCCGGGTTTCGAGGGACGACACTGCGACGTCAATATTGACGAATGTGACAGGTGAGTGTAAAATTTCTATTATGGTTGTCAATATTGACCAAAACCATGGTGATGAGCACAAGTTGACAATGCTAATTGCTAGTTCAAAGCCATCAATATTGCTATTTTCAATATTGTGCGTGTCAATATGGTTTAGGTCAATATTGACGAGTCATATCAATATTGAAAATCATAATAGGGGTTAACGATTTTCTCAACACCTACTATCTTCCTCAGATATCAACCCTGTGGCGCACATGGCACATGCTTCGATGAGATCAATGACTACACCTGCGATTGTGACGCCAATTATGGCGGCAAGAATTGTTCGGTACAATTGATTGGTTGTCTCAGTGTGCCCTGTCAAAATGGTGGCTTTTGCAAACCTTATTTGGTCAATGAAACTGAACATCTCTTCAACTGCACATGTCAACACGGTTATCAAGGGGACATCTGTGAGAAAACGACAACAATTTCGATGGTCGTCAGCAGTCTTATAACGGTTAAGACGCAACGTGATGAAGGCTACGATATTAATCTACAATTTAAGACTACTTTACCCAATGGTGTACTCGCTTTTGGTACCTCAATTGGACACAACGAACCTGTCAGCTATATTTTGGAGCTGATTAATGGACGTTTGAACTTACATTCATCGTTGCTCAATAAATGGGAAGGAGTATTCATCGGTTCGAAGTTGAATGACAGCAGTTGGCACAAGGTCTTTGTCGCTATAAACACTTCTCACTTGGTGTTGTCGGCTAATGATGAGCAAGCCATTTTCCCGGTGGGTTCATATGAGACCGCGAATGGTAGCCAACCTTCGTTTCCGCTCACCTATTTGGGTGGCACAATTCCGAATTTGAAGTCGTATCTACGTCATCTGCCTCACCGTCCTTCGAGCTTTGTCGGTTGTATGCAAGATATTGTTGTGAATGGCAAGTGGATCTTCCCCGAAGAGCAAGGTTTGGAGAAGGACACAAAGCTAACTAATATACAAGCAGGCTGTCCGCGTTCCGAGCAGTGTACCCCCAATCCATGTCACTCGAATGGCGCTTGCACAGATTTGTGGCATACATTTTCGTGTACCTGTCAGCGGCCGCATTTTGGACACACCTGCAAATATAGTGAGTTGATGGATAGGGAATCACCTTTAAAGTTTTTTATTGCTACTCTTCTTCTTTGTTTCTAGATATAACTGCTGCTACGTTTGGTCATGAGAACACTACTCACTCTGCTGTTATTGTGGAGACGAACGACTCTGCTCGACGCGCTATTCGGTCTATTCTGGATATCTCGATGTTTATTCGTACACGAGAGCCCACTGGACAGGTGTTCTATTTAGGCAGTGATCCCAAGAAACTTACGCCAAAAGGAAATTGTAAGTATTTTCCGCACGGTACTACAAATCTATGTTTTGCATATAAAATTAGAAGCAAAATTTTTGTAACAGCAAAACGAAGGGCCGATTTATCTAAAACATTTTTGAGACTTTGATAATCGTGTCTTAGGCATAGAAATTCGATGTATTTTCGTCGGTGTATTACGTCTAGACTCGGTTACTGCCAACCTGTTCTCGGGTTTGGGTTTCTAAGTTCGAGTCTCGATCAAATCAAATGATTTCCAGGGAGTCCCAGTCCTTTCGAACTATATAGTCAAGACTTAGTGATTTCAGTCCCGTTCTAGACAGTCCTAAACCTTACAACCTCGTTTTTGGTATTTTAAGTTCGACTCTCGACTGAATTAGGTGATTTCCAGAGAGTCACAGGCTTTTGGAGCTCATTTTGAATCTTGTATATTCAAGACTTGGCTACTACAGACCCGTTCTAGATAATTTTAACACCCTCAAACCCGTCCTTGCTGTTTGAGGCCTTTGAATCTGTTATCGGTTTCCTTTAATTAGAGACTCAGTTGCCCCAAACCCTTTCTAGACTGCCTTAGGCTTTTCAACATGATGTTGGTATTATAAGTTCGAGTCTCGATTAAATTAGATGTCTCCCAGAGTAACCTTTAGACAGTTTACCACTTTCAACACGGTGTTCGTTGTTCCAAAATCGAGTCTCCATTATTTTAGACCCTTCTTGGATAGGATATAAGGATCCTCTAAAGTTTAGACTTGGTTACCTTTGACCAGTTTCAGACAGTGTTAACACTTTCAACCCGACTTCGGTTTTTCTATAGTCGAGTCTCGATTACTTTACACCCGTTCTAAAGAGTCTTAACTTTTTGAACTCGGGTTTTCGCCTTCTAAAGCCGAGTCTCCATTAGCTTACACCTGATATAGCATGTCTGAATCCTTATAACCCAGTTTCGGGTCTTCTAAAGTCGGGTCTCAACTATTTTACACCTGTTCTAAACGGTTTTAACATTTTCAATGCGGATTTTGTCATCTTAAGTCGAGCATCGTTTAATTTACTCCTTTTATAGAGATGTTGAATTCGAGTCTCGATCGCTTTAGACAATTTTTTTGTCTCGGGACTACTTCAAAAGAAAATCAGGTTGAATACATTCGATTCAATCAAGGAAAACTTTCCAATAGAAAGCCTAGGTAGTCTGAGATTATTACGGTTGTCCAGACGGCTAAGCTTATTAGTCCACGATTCATCTAAGGAGACAAACTTTTCACTAACATTTTTTCTTCCAGCTGACACCGGTGAGTCCTATGTGGCTGCCGAACTTCACGGTGGAGAACTCTTGGTCAAGATGCAGTTTAATGGTACACCCGAGGCCTACACTGTGGGCGGTAATAAGCTTGATAACGGCTACAATCATCTGATCGAAGTTGTGCGCAATCAAACTCTCGTACAAGTCAAACTCAATGGCACAGAGTACTTCCGCAAAACACTCTCATCCACCGGTTTACTAGATGCGCAGGTACTTTACCTTGGTGGGCCACCAGTTGGTTTACAAACTCAAGCGCCAACAACAGCAGGCACTGATCCTACACCAGCAACGGCAGAAGAAACTGTCTTAAATAATGAAATGGAGGCCAAGGAATATTTTAAGGGTATCATACAAGATGTGAAGGTTAGCAATGGTTCACACACCATGATCGTTGAGCTGTATCCGCTGAATGAAGATGATTTGTTGTTGCCACCATCTTTTGGCGTAGTCACCATAGATCGCACTTCAGTGCTCAAAGGTGAGGTTACCGATGACCTCTGCCGAAAAAACCCCTGCAAACACAACGCTGATTGTCGTAACACCTGGAATGATTATGTGTGCACCTGTCCGAACGGTTATAAGGGTAAGAATTGTCAAGAGATCGAGTTCTGTCAGTTAGTCACGTGTCCAGGCAACAGCGAATGCCAAAATCTCGACGATGGTTATGAGTGCTTGACCAATATTACCTTCAAAGGCAACGAGACGAATCCTTTGGCATTCACCTACTATGGCGAGGTGCTGCCTGAGGAGCCAAAAATATTTGTGAAACCGGTTGTCGAGATCATGTATAGAACGCGTGCGGGAGGTACTTTGTTCTATGTTGAGAATGGCGAGAGCTTCTTCGAAATAGGCGTGAATCAAGGACAAGTGACAGTCACATGGAAGCTGAGCCAAGAACAATTTGGTGATACCAAACGCTTTACCAAGGACGCAGCGGAACCGAACAACATGGAGGCGTTAAGTCAGCCAACGTAAGTTTGAAATTGTTTATGGGACGAAAGAAGATGATTAATCTGTAAATTTTTCTCTCCTCACAGCTGGAACCGCATCTACCTACGCGCACAAAACGGCAAGCTCGAGGGTGGCTGGAAGGGTTGGGAGAGCATGGTTGATCCTTCACCTGCCTTTTCCGCCGACATTGATCAGCTCGCTTTCCAAGAGCTCTTCTCCAGCGATACACAAGTCTATTTGGGCGGCATGCCCACTGATAGCCGGCAAGCACGTGGCAGCAGCTCCGCGCAACAGGGTTCACAATTCAAAGGTTGCTTGGGTGAGGCGCGCGTTGGCGATCTCTTGCTACCATACTTCTCGAATGCTGAGATGTATCCACACACAGAAAATGTTTCAGTACAACCACATGCACAATTTCGTCTCAACTCAAGCAAACCCGACGAGGGTTGTATACTCTGTTTCAATACGGATTGTAAGAATCAAGGCTATTGTGACTCACCATCGGAGCAGTATGCTTGCAAGTGTTTGCCGGGTTATGAGGGGGACGATTGTTCGATTGATATTGATGAATGTTTGACAGCGACTTGTGAGAATAATGCCACTTGCATTGATAAGGTGGCCGATTTTCAATGTCGCTGTTTGCCCGGCTATGATGGTCGTTTTTGTGAGCATAACATCGATGAGTGTGCGCCACAGCCGTGTCATAATGGTGGCACTTGTACAGATTTGATTGCGGCATTCCATTGCGAGTGTACGGAGGATTATGCGGGACCACAATGTGATGCGTTGAAGCAGGTCACATGCGAGAATTTGCCTTGTCACAATGGATCGACATGCGTGGATGGATTTAGTAAGTTTTAAAAGCATTGGGTATTGAACCAAATCGTATTTTTTTGAAGAGATTAAGACATGAGTAAAAAATGGCGTTTGCGGTTTTTCGAAGTTAGGCTCCATAACTCGAAGTTGGATTTTTCGAAGATTTGATTTTTTAATTGATTTGTTTGAAAAATTGAAAAAGGCAAAAAAAAGTTCACCAATCGAGTAAGAGGAGCAAGAAGGCCACGCCCATATTTAGCCTTCGAAGGGTCCAATTTCGAACTTCGAAAGCCCGTAACTAAGTTTTGGAAGCTAACTTCGAAAAAAACGGTGAAAGACATTTTTTACTCATGTTTCAATCTCTTCAAAAAAGTTGGTTTGGTTCCATACCCAGAAAAAACTGATTGTGTCGTATAGTGTTATGTAATTCTGCTGTATTTACAAAAATCCTTTTCTACTTCAAGATTCGAATACGAACAACAATTTCACTTGCCTCTGCATGCCCGGTTTCGAGGGACCATTTTGTGATGTACCCTTCTGCGAGACGACACCCTGCCAGAATGGCGGCCTCTGCATACTAGTTGATCCATACGTAAGCGCTACCTTTCATTCTAACCTTTTGTACATAATCACTAAATCAATTTTCCTTCCCTAGACTCCCTTGTGCCAGTGTAGTTTGGGCTACACCGGACGCTTTTGCGAGGTGAATATCAACGAGTGCGAACCGAATCCATGCTTCAACAACGGCGAATGCCACGATCTAATCGGCTCGTATCACTGCAACTGCACGAATACCGGCTACGAAGGCAACAACTGCGACATCGATATTGATGAGTGCGCCTTGGGTATTGAGTATTGTGGTGGACTGGGGCGTTGCATCAATTTGCCTGGATCATTCAAATGTATTTGTCAGGATGCGTTCTGTGGTGTGTATTGTAATTTTACCGATCCCTGCAAGAGCGGACAATCGCCTTGCATGAATGCGGGTATTTGTGTGGAGGCGTGTGGTGATGAGGCGGATTATACGTGCAATTGCACGGTGGGTTATGAGGGCAAGAATTGTGATTTGGTGGTGAGTGAGATAAAATATTTCGCTGAGTTTTGAATTTGGAATAAATTTTTATCTTTTTTTAGATGACCGCCAAGGATGAGGGTCCATCAACCGCTGATATTGCCATCATCGTGATACCGGTGATTGTGGTGCTCTTGCTTATTGGTGCCGCTCTTTTGGGCACATTTTTGGTGATGGCGCGCAATAAACGCGCAACACGCGGCACTTATAGTCCGAGCGCTCAAGAATATTGTAATCCGCGTTTAGAAATGGATAATGTGTTAAAACCGCCGCCAGAGGAAAGACTTATTTAGTCACAGTTTGTAGATGTAGAAAACGAATATAATTAGGAAACAAAAATGTTGGTTTTGCTTTTCATTTTTAGCTAGTTAATGTTAAATTTAAGCAAGAAGAAAACTAAAAAGAAATATTTATGTATATGTTGTTGTGGACCTTCGATGTATTTAGCCGTCCATTAAGTTAGTTTTAATTATATAATTAAGTTAACTGAAAAAGAGCTCATGAAACGATGGAGAGAAAACTCGACAATACTTTCCAATTTTTTTTTTGTTAGCGTTAACTCTTACGAACAAAAATTAAATTAGTTATATTTATAATAACAAAAATTAAAAATTTGAATAAGAATATAAACGGAAGAACGAAAGGACATGCCTTAAAATATTAAAAAAAAAAAGCTCTAAAAATAAAACGACAAAAGTATACGGGTCATTCCATGCCAAATCGACAAATTTTTTACCTGACCCCCTTCGATTTCGCTAAAAATTTTCTATCTTTTTCTATCCCCCGAAAAACATTTTTCAGAATTTTTTCAAATTTTTTTCCCTAAATCAAAAAAAGTTATGAACTTTTAAAAAAACTTTTTTTTAATGCTGTAGCTTTTTCAAAAATCGACCGTTTAGAGTCAGTTTTCGGAAAAATAAAATTTTCTAAAATTTTCGAAACCTTTTTTATTTTTATTTTTTTTTATTTTTTTTTTTTTTTTGATTGAAAAAAAAATTTCAACTTTGGCTTATTTTATATAATGAAAAATTTTTTCAATCAAAAAAAAAATAATAAAAAAAAAATAAAAACAAAAAAGGTTTCGAAAATTTTATTTTTCCGAAAACTGACTCTAAACGGTCGATTTTTGAAAAAGCTACAGCATTAAAAAAAAGGTTTTTTTAAAAGTTCATAACTTTTGACAATTTTTTTTTTCAATCAAAAAAAAATAGAAGAGATTGTCGGCACATCTTGTGATATAAATGAGCCAAGTTTAAAAAAAAAAAATTTAAAAATTTTCAATCAAAAAAAAAAACAATAGAAGCGATTGTCTGCACATCTTGTTATTAGCTGGGCTTATTGCAGAGTTAGTTTGAGTTTAAAAAAAAAATAAACTTAAAAATAAAAAAAAGGGTTGGACTTTATTTCGAAAAAAAATTGATATATCTGGGCTTTTAAAAATTTTTAATTTTTTTTTTGTCCGGAAACTACATTTAAAAACAAAAATTTAAAAATAATTAAAAAATTATCCCAGACGGTCGATTTTTAAAAAAGTTGCAGCATTTAAAAAAAACGGTTTTTTTAAAAGTTCATAATTTTTTTTTTTGTTTTGGGGAAAAAAATTGGAAAAAATTCTGGAAAATGTCTTTCGCGGGCTAAAAAAAAGACAGCAAATTTTTAGCGAAATCGAAGGGGATCAGGTAAAAAATTTGTCGATTTGCCATGGAATGACCCATATAAAATGTGTTTAGTGCTAAGCTTAAGGAAAGCATAACTATTTATACATACGATACGGGTCATTCCATGTCGAATGGCTCAAATCTACTCCACCAATTTGCATGAATTTCGGAGGTTAGTTTTCACTTATCATAAGTCCATTTGTCATGGAATTACTCATATGCAATTGCATAAAATTTATTCAGTCCAAGACTGGAATATCAGCTCAGATTAATTATATATACTATGTACACTTTTTTTAGTTATAATATTTAAAAACTCAGTATTGTGTTTTAAGGCCGAACGAGCAATAAAATCAAATACAAAAAAATCTAAGATACAAAATTTAAAATTATGCAACAAAAAAAAATATATTTATATATTTTAAATATATTAAATCGGACTTCCAAATTTATAACTTTACAAAAATATATATGTAGTTATTAAAATATATATACACATAACGCATTCTCTGCTCAAAAAAGCATAGCTGAAAAAATTTCAAACGACAATATTCTCGAGTTACGCCTTTTTGAAGTAGTTGGGCGATTTGTTTGTTTAGTACATAATAAGTTTAACTATTCAACATTAAATATTGAAAAACAAAAGTGCACTTAAAAAATTTCAAATAATACTTTTTTTGTTAAATGTTTAAGTAATTATAAATACATAGTTGCTTAGTTTAATGCCTTAAACTTTGTGGCCTTATTTTGCATAACGATGGAAAAAAGTCGTTAAAAAATGTATTTTCAACCTAGATTCGGAATCATAATATGCTAGGCAGCTGTCGATTTTTTTATGAATATACATACAGACATATATATTTATTATGCTATACATATTAACTAAATATACATACATTAAAATCATAAAATTATACAATAAATTATTATTATTATATAATTATGAGCGTAATTTAACTTAAGAGACTGTATTATATTAAATTGACTAATTTATATTTAATAAAGATAATAAAAACATCTTTAAAAAAGTGTTGGTACTTATTATGGTGACGGGTGAAGTCTGGCAAGAAGATTTTAAAAGGCCTTGAGGAAGCAAAATAATTCAGAAGTGGCATATACGACAGTGTGTTTTATTAACAAGCTAAAGAAAAGGTCGCCCTTTACAACGTGGAACTCATGCATATGAGGCGAGCATTTGCTCAGACGCAATTTTTTGACTAAAAAATGGCTTCTTTGTTTCTATTGAAAAAACTAAATACCTAGCTTTTACTAAAAAAAATCGAGTATAAACAAATGTTCGCCTGTTTTGCATGAGACCCATTTTGCAACACCGTTCAAACCTTTCTTCCCAATCTGAGCAAATGCTAGGCTATTATGCAAGAGACGCAATGGCTCAGCGTTATCATCATTGCGACGGCTGAGTAGTAGATCACACTTTTTCAAAAAGTTTTTCAATCTTGGTTTCAAACCCGCTCTGGGGCATATTATTAATCCCGTCGGTACGGGAAACTCGATAAAAATCACGACATTTATCGAAATAATATACTAAATTGCGATAAGTTTTGTAATTTCTATCGAGTTTCGAGTTCCGACGGAATTCATAATAGGCTCAGAATAAAGTCCGAAAGCGGCCTGTCTGAAAAAAAACAATATATTTTCAGCTGAGTGAGGGCGTTTTTTGATCAAATTTTGAAAAAAAAAAAAAAAAAAAAAATCTGAGATAGAGCACTTTGGAAAAATATTTTCAAGTAATGATATCTATCACTCAGCCCTCGATTAGTTGTCGCTTAGCCGCCTAGGAAATTGGAAATACGATCATTCTCACGTGTATTTTCCATCTCAGTCGAAGCCTTGTCCCTCCTCTGCTGCTGAGTTCGGGTGTCGTTAGAAGAAACTTCTGGGTAGGAGTTTCTGTCTCATTCGCATGACCAAGCCAGTGGAGCCTTTGTTGTTGTTGTAACGAGGTGTAGCCCTGCTCAAATGTCAGACAGGGTCCCGCGTGTATTGCTCTTGGCCGGGTCGATATAAAAAAAAATACGGCACGGGTCGTTTCGGCACGATGGGTACAGCGCAAGTACTGGGGGGTTACTCTGTAATTCGATTCGAAAGAAATTTCTTTCGCATTTCAATTAGAATGTATGTGATTTGCTAATAGCATTTGCTTTCGCATCGCAATGCAGAGTGAGCCCCTGGTACCGTTCTCGTAGAACCGGCTATACGAGAAATTAGCCGGGTGGGCCATGCAGGTCATTTAGCGTTACACAGAGTGCACCAAGGTGGTTTATTTCGATGCCTTTATCGATACCGGATCTTGGTATCACAGAAAAGATCATAAATCTTCCGAGGAACTTTTCTCTCGAATACTGCAGGAGCTATAACATCTTCTTTCGGTACTGTCTATGATTCCATGTATGATGAGAGACTTGCACTAGTGATTATCTGCTCAATTTCTCGCCTGACACTATTTTCGGTGTTAATTCTTGGTTTCGAAATAGGGGAACTCCCTCACAGTTTCAAATTTGTGCCAACAGTGACGTGGCTCCCAAGCCGCTCCTTTATTTGATGGCAGCCTTCGTCTTCTTCTAGTCCCCAGCAAGACACACTCTCTTCTTATTTCATTCAAGTCAGAGAAGGCATGGTTAGCTCTGGTCCAAACCTGTAAAAACCGCTAGTTTCTTAGGAGTCCCGTTAGAAGACATTGATGACAATTCAGGCTAAGGATAAAAACATGCTTGGGCTGGGCTACCCTTCGTTACTACAACAACAACAAGGCAGAACATAGGTTAGGTTAGGTTCAAGTGGCTACCGTAGAGGCACACCTAGGCCAGTATTAAAAGGCCCGTTGTGATACCACCAACACTAGGAAAGTCAGTTCCGGGACCCTGCCATATGGAAAATCCCGGTATTAACGGAATTCTCCACATAGCAGAATCCCGGGACTGACGTTCCTATACCGACACCGTTACTCCTCCTCGAACCATTTAGATGACTTGATGAAGGCCATCAGGTCCTTTATGTCCAGCTCCGTGACCTGGCGTAGGCTAACCAGGAAGGGAACTCCCAAAAAGCGCATTCTCGCGCCACTTAAAGCCGGGCAGTTGCAGATGAGGTGCTCCACCGTTTCCTCCTCCTCATCATCCTTACAACTCCTACAGCATCGTCGGTAGGGCACACCAAGTCTTTCTGCGTGCCTACCAATGAGGCAGTGCCCAGTCAATACGCCTATTAATATGGAGATTTCTCTTCTCCTTAGGGCATAAATTTGTCTCGATCTTTTATGATCCCATTTCGGCCAGGTTTCTTTGGATATCCGGCATCCTGGAGATTGCAGCCATCTTTCGTTGGCTTGGCGGAGTGTGTACTCCTTCAGCATAAGCTTGCAAGTGGCAAACGGCATACCTAAGCGCTCTTTATCCCGAAGAACCTGCTTGGTCGTGCCCTGCCTCGCAAGTTCGTCTGCCCTACAATTTCCCTCAATGTCCCTATGCCCCGGGACCCATGTGAGGTTCACGCGATTCTGTTGGGCCATCTCCTGTAGAGATCGACGACAGCTGAGCGTCAGTTCAGAGTTGAACGAATAAGAGCCAAGGGATTTGATGGCCGCCTGGCTGTCGCTGAATATAAAAATGTCGTGTCCGATAGTGTGTTGGCCTATCCAAGCCGCGGCGTCCATGATTGCTGAAACTTCAGCCTGGAAGACACTGCAGTGATCAGGTAGTCTGAAGGAGAGCTCAAGGTTCAGATCCTTTGAATAAACCCCTCCTCCAACTCTGCCGTCTAACTTCGAGCCATCAGTATAAATGGAAGTGCCGCCATGAGTGGCGGGACTCCGATCCGTGCTCTCCCATTCTTCCCTGCTGGGAATGTTGATTTTAAAACAGCTATCTCCGACTGTTGTGGTCGCACAACGATCCGTGCTCAGCGGAAGAAAGCTATAGGATCCCAAAATACAGGCGTGTCCAGTAGTGCTTGCGCCCCAGCCGGACGTTTCCCTTAGACGTAGAGCCGATGCTGCTGCTACCCGGTGCCCTTCCAGATCGAGTGGCAAAATGCCAAGAATGGCCTGGAGTGCTTCATTGGGCGTTGTTCTTAACGCACCGCTTATACAGATCATGCAAGATCTGTGTACTTTACCTAGCAGATTAAGGTTTGTTGCCTTGCTCAGCGCAGGCCACCATACCACAACTCCATAGAGCATGATTGGTCGAATGATTGCGGTGTAGATCCATTTGCATATTTTGGGGCTGAGCCCCCATTTCTTTCCAATGGCTCTTTTGCATGTGTAGAGTGCAATACACGCTTTCTTCTGGCGCTGAAGAACATTCTCCTTCCAGGTTAGTTTCCTATCCAGAACTGTGCCTAAGAACTTGGCTTTGTCAGCCAGGTTCAGGTGCACGTCATTCAGTTTTGGTAGTGTTAGCGGTGGTATCTTATAGCGGTTGGTGAAAAGAACCAGTTCTACTTTTCCCGGGTTGATGCTCAGTCCGCAGCGCGAGCACCATGAGGAAACCTCTCGCAGTGCTGCTTGCATCAAGTCGCACAGGGTCTGTGGGAATTTGCCCCTATATACTATAGCTAAGTCGTCTGCATATGCCACTACCTTCCCGCCCCCCCAGCTTGTGTCTCGCAGCATCGAGTTGACAGTGAGGTTCCATAGAAGCGGGGAGAGAACACCACCCTGAGGCGTTCCCCTTGTGACATAGCGTGATAAGTCAACCGAGCCCAGTGATGAAACTATTCGTCTACCCCTTAGCAGTTGATCGATAAGTCCAATAAGAGACCTGCTTATGCCTAGACTTGTTAAAGCGGTGTTTATAGCATCAGGGCTTATGTTGTTGAAGGCTCCTTCAATATCTAAAAAGGCCGCAAGACAGTACTCCTTCTCATACAGCGATTTTTCAATAACAGAAACTAGGCTGTGAAGCGCAGTTTCTGTAGATTTCCCTTTGGTGTATGCATGCTGATAGCTACAGATCAGGTTGCTATCAATAGTAGAGGAGAGGTAGTCATTTATTATCCTCTCGAAGGTTTTGAGCACAAAGGATGAGAGACTGATCGGCCTGTAGTCCTTCGGCTCGTAATGAGACGCCTTCCCCGCCTTAGGAATAAACACTACCGTGGCACTTCTCCAGGAGCACGGAATGTAGCTAAGAGCCAGGCAGGCTGTATAGAGAAATACCAGCCATTTGGCTGATGTCTCCAGCGTGTTTATGAGTTGTGCGGGAATAATCCCGTCTGGCCCGGCAGCCTTGAACGGTTCGAAGCTCTTAACCGCCCACCTAACCTTTTCCTCCGTGATGGGTATGTATACAGCCAGGTTTGTTGTAGGTGCTACGGGTTCCTCATGCAAGTTCCCTGGGAAGTGCGTATTCAAGAGCAGCTCTAGGGTTTCCCTCTCCGTGCTGGTCCAGGATCCGTCAGGTTTGCGCAAATAGCTTGTGGCTGTTTGAGTTTTTGAGAGCACTCGTCTAAGTCTCGCTGTATCGTCGACATTTTCGACCCCAGTGCAGAAATTTCTCCACGATACTCTCTTCGCCTGCCTCAGAGCTTTTTTGTAGGCCCTGAGTTTAACTTTATATTCGAGCCATTGAGTCTCCGTGCCAAGGCTCTTGGCCTTATTAAATTGTGTCCTACATGATTTTCGGAGCGAGTCCAGGTCGTAGGACCACCAATGCGGCCTATGTTTACCACGTGGTTTTGGCACTGGGCAAGCCTGCTCTAAGGCATTCGAGAGCGCCGTTGTAAAGGTCTTTACCAGATCCTCCAACTCCCCTACTGATGAGGGGACTTGTGGGGCAGTGCTGGTAAGTCCCTAGATATTATTTCATTGTGTAGCTGCCAGTTAGTGTTACGTGGGTTGCGTTTCATAACCGGCTGCTCAACAGAAAAGTCTAGAACTATTTCTACGTACCGGTGGTCGGAGAATGAGTGCTCATCGAGAACGCGCCATTTTCTGACCCACTCATAAGCGCCTTCGCTGCAAATCGTGAGATCTATTACCTCCCTACGGGTTTTAGTAATAAACGTAGGTTCGTTACCCACGTTGCAAACTACCAGGTTAGTTGTTAACAAATAGTCAAACAACGACTCTCCTCTAGCATTGATATCGGAGCTTCCCCACTGGACGTGATGAGCATTGGCGTCAGTTCCGATAAGAAGATGACCCATGGAAAAGTTTGCCACCAGGTCTTTTACCTCCCTCTGTGGCGGAGGTTCTTCGGCGTCATAGGGCATATAGACCGACGCAATCGTCAGACTGGTACTGTCGACTGTTAAACTGGCAGCTGTAACGTCACCATTGGTATAGTTGGGCAAGAGAAATGCATTCAGCTCAGACTTAACTAAAATACAGGCTCTAACCCGGCCCCCTTCGCTGGCTCGAATAAGCTTATAACCCTTAGTCCCCAAACCGCAAATCCTTGAGCTGTTGACCCAGGGTTCTTGGATGAGGACCACATCTACGTCGCCTTTAGAGAGACGACTGATTAAAGCAGCCGAGGCTGCTTTAGATTTGTGCAGGTTTATCTGAATCACCACCAACATGAGAGTGCTCAGACTTCCCTGCCACCGCCGTATCGTCGAGTTCCACCTCGTCTGGAGGCTTATCTTTCAACGACGATTTCTTCAGACCACGGGTTGGCGTGGCAGAGATCCTCCTAACTGTGGCAGTGTCAACTGTGGTGCGCTCAGGACTAGCTGCTATCACTGTGACGTTGAGGTCCTCCCCGTCCAGCAGGCTGTCTCCCATCTCCGAGCTGTTCACTGCTCCTTCGCCATTTGACGTGGCAGATACCATACTTTCCGAGTCGGACATCTCCGACTCCCCTTCCGGCACTGCGATGTCCGAGTCCTCCGGTGCAGCCGAAATAGCAGCGCGCTGTGCATCGCCGCGGTTTACGTGGATCACGATCTGACCCATGCCGTAGTGCACTCGTCCATTGCACCGTTTAAGGGGCTCGAGTGCCTCCTTATTCAAGGTGAAGACCACTTGCCTATCAGGCCCTACCGCGTCCTCGACCAGATTTACACCCCAGTCCTGCGTCGGGAGAGACGGGTTCATGATCCTCAGCATCCTGAGAATTCTCTCAGGTTCAGCAGGGATAGCAGGAATCCACGCTCTTGCCCTTGGCCGAGCCGGGATGTCCTTCCAGTCGACAACCTCGATTCTTGCCCCTTGGTAGATCTCACCTAGTCTTGCAGCTGCTGCCTTGTACAGTGCAACAGTTTTTGCATCCTCGCAAGCAAATACCTTGATTCGGCCCTGGTGCCATCCCGCATCAGAACCCATCGGAGTGGCACCCGGAGACTCATCCATAATGTCGAGAAGGGCATTACCGATAGCGTTCCGGACGAACCGCCACTGGTCTCTAGGGATGGCCCAGTTTTCATTACCTCGGTCAATGACGCCTATGAGGATCCTATCCTTAGTCACTTCAGCAAAGCTGAGTTTACCCATTACGGGGGCGTGTTGCTGCCGCTTCGGGTGAGGTTTTAAATCCACGTCCGATCTCTGGCGTTTGAAGGGATTTATATTAACCTTCTTTGGCGCGTAATCGCTTTGGAAGTTCGGTAAGATAGCTTCAGCCATCTCCACCGTCTTCCTAGCATTCGGCGATAGCGTCTCTTGTGAAATACCCTCGTATTTCTTCAGTATCCTCGCGGCCGCTCTTTTGTCCAAGTACTCAGAGCGACTGGGAGATGTCTTTTGGGGTAAATTTCGACCCGTAGTTGCCATCGCGGTCGTTCCCTTATTTGGATCTCTGGGGCCAGGTCGTGAGACCACTGCCACAGACGTTAAAGACTTGGTTTCGGTACCGGCACTTACTAGGGCTCTAGCATCAGCCGTTGTTGGCTTCACCGTGTTTGTACCGGTACTTACTTTGGGGATTGCCCCCTTATTATCCAGAGCTGATCGACTCGTAGTTGCCATCGCTGTCGACCTCTCGGCTGATGAAGAAATGGAGTTTGTCCTCCGACGTTGCGTTCTCGCTTGCTCCAGCATTTTCCTCCTCTGCTGGGCAGTATACATGGTTGTATCATTATTATTAAGGTTTTTATTACTTTTTTTCATCTTGTTCGTACGACCCCTTGCCGGGCAAGGCCAGTTTAGGGTCAAAGGAAGAGTATGGGGAATGTGTCGTCCGCCGCGGCAGAGCCCCATGCCGCGGTAAGGCCATAGTTACTCTCCGAGGCGGCCCGGTATCAGAGAGGCTCCGTTCGATTACAGCCACGATTTGCCTCCCGGCTGCAAACGTCCAATGGGCACGTGGTCGCATAACACCCTGGATTGGGAGGGGGAAGATCTTAGTCGTCGCGCCAGAGAGGCTTGGCTTCTCTCGTGATGTAGTACCGGCGGCACTATGATCACAAGGGCAGCGCAGCCCTGTGGCTATCGACTTAAGCCCTCGTACCGCGGCAAGGTGTCAACCCTTCACGAGGGAAAGCAGAACATACATTATATCAATTTTATCAGCATACGGCAGAAATTGCCATATAAATATTTCCTCGGCTAATACTAAATTAATTAATTAAATTAAGAAGAAATTTTTATTTTTTTTTTACTTTTTATTTACGTTTCACGCATATGTTTCCAAATGAAAACAATGATTAATATACGAACTTATTTACATATAATTATATAGTATGAATCATGCATTTGTTCGGCGTTTAATAACTTTATTACATTGCATTTTTAGCTGTTACGATCGTAAAACTTGAAAATGTAAACTATTCTATATTCAGATTACAAGAACTTGCTGAAAAATACTAATTCAGTTGCATATTTAATTGTTGTTAATAGTTTATACAATAGTTGCTGCTCAATATTCATTCATTTTAATGATGCGGGCACCTTGAAGCGCGCCATATTTATTTACTTTTTTGATAAATACATTTTTTTTTTTTTTAATTTTTTTTTAACTTTTAAGTTATTAAGTTGTATATATAAGTAATTAAGATTATGTAAAAAGCATGACTTCGTAGCAATTATATTTATATAATAGTAGTGATATAAATATGTATTAAATTGCATTGTAGCAATAGCATTTACATAAATGAAAATTATGATTTGACTAATAATCATGCCGCCGCTCAACAAGAGTCAATTTTAAACAACCGATGCTACCCATTTGAATTTGTTGCTGCTCTGCACTTCATGATGATAGAATTGACATTCTAATTTATTAATGCAATTTTTGCCATACCTGCATGGCTTAGGATGATAAAAAGTGCAGCCCGTTTTGGTGCAAGTAGGATAATATTTGCACATTGTACTACCTGTAGCTACTGTGGCAGAAATCGATTTATAGTTTTGTACAGGCACGACGTGTGAGGCTGTGAGGAGAGTTAAGAAAATATTTGTATGAAATTACTGAATATTTGTAATACTATTTTTGCTACTTACATAAAGGCGGCGCTTGTGGCACCAATTGTGCCGGATCACGCACTCCACTATGCGCATAATTACAATCCATATTTGTGCATGCGAGATCATATTTGCAACTTGGATGAGAGTATAAACATTTATCGGCATATTTGCAATTTGGAAAACTTTTACATGGTGACGTCGGATGATAGAAATCACATAATTGTTTTGTGCAATTTGGATGATATTTACAACGTTCTTTTGTTTTTAGAACACGCACTGCTGTCGAGTCTAAGGCTACTGAGCTCACTGAAAGTATACAAAAATTGTTTGATTAGGTTTGGTTTTTAATACCGAATAATAAAATAGACTTACGAGATGGTATGTTATCATACTTCTTCGCTTCCAAATTGCGTGTAGATATCTTGCGTCGCTCCTCGCCACTTTGACGATCACGATCAGCTGAATAATCGCGCGATACATCACGTTTAACGTCACGTTCATGTTCCCGTTCTCTTTCACGACCTCTTTCGGTTACACGTTCCCTTTCGCGTTCATGCTCATGCGAACTATCCACACTTCTGGAACGTTTTTTACTTGTTGACGACGTCTTACCGTCACCAACAACATAACAATCCGCATCCCGCGATCTGCCATCACGTTGACTATTCGATAGCGTACGTTTACGTTTTGGTGTTGATTTTCCTTCTAAGCTTGTATCAGATTTTCTTGCTGGAGGTGGTGTAGTCGAACGATCTTCGCTATGTGTACGTTTATTCTGCTTACGTTGTTGGCTATTATCGCTACCACCAACAACAATAGTTGATGATAGCTTCTTTGGACTCATCTCTTCATCTTCATCGGTATCATTTTGTATTATGATTTTTGTGACTTCTTTTGATTTGCGAAATTTTTCATTTATATCTGAACTACGTAGTGGTGGTGTTGCCGACAACGAGTTAGATGATTCCCGATCGCTAACCCGTTGTACGGTTGATGTTGGCATCACTTTGGCTGCAAGACGTGATTTAATGTTTGAACGTGCGGTTGGACGTCGTGTGGATTGATTTGATCTTTGCGTTGTGGTAGTGGTAGATGTTGCTTCAGCACGCTTGAAACGTGGCACTGAGGATGAAGATGACACTTGCTGTACTGGTGATTCGGAACGTGCATTTTTCGACATAAACTTCAGTGCAGCTTTTTCGTCTAGGATAGAAGAAGGTACAGGGTATTGGCATTAGGATAGGAGAAAAAAGGTGTGAATATCAAGTACTCCTGAGAATTTATGTATCTTTCTTATTTTAGTTTTTTATTAATTTTAGTATTTAATTTTTTATTTGAGTTTTTGCAATTCAATTGGATTCAGTTTTATTTAATTTATTATTTTTAATAAATTTTTTTTTTATCCTAATGTATTTTATTTTAATTTTATTTTTTTATAATATTTTTTTTTTTTATTTAAAGTTATATAATTTTATTTAAATAAACTATTAATTCTATTATTTATTTTCCTCAACTCACCATTAAGTGTAACCACAAATTGTGTTTTTCTTTCCGCGCTTTTATCTAATGATCCCTCTGCAACTTCATTTCCGTCGTCGTCGGCCTCATCAGAACTAAAATTATTTAAAATATATTAAAATTTGTTTGACATAGTACTTAACCCCTTGACAACATACCTTCCGCTTTCATTATTTTTGTGCTCTTCATTTTTAATGCGTATCATTTTCGGTACAAACATATAATTGATATTTGAATCAACACGCTGCAACACTTTTCCGGGTACATAGCTTTCCTCCATATCTTCTTCGTACTCCTCAGCTTCTTCATCGCTATGTGCTATTTGATCGGCTTCAATCTCTTTGTTTATATTAGGTTTACGGTTTTGTAACGTTTCCACTTTGATAACAAGATTTTGTGTAGCTCGTTTAAACAAGTTTGACGTGGAAGTTGCTTTCGCCCCGCGATTCAATCTATCCCGATAACCTTTTGTATAGAGCTTGCGTTCATCTTCAGGATCTCTAATGATATTGCTTGCTTTCCTTTGCCTAGTTTTTACATTGGTGGAGCGTTGTGCTTCAGCGACGGCGCGTAAAAGTAACGCTTTGCATGCTTGCTTGCTGGGCGACACAGCTGTACGAGGTTTAATTTTTATTACCGAATTAACAGATTTGTCCTCTTCCTCCTCGGATGATTCAACTGGTTTTACTGGCGCCACTATGACACGTGAACCGATGCGTTGGCGCTGAGTTTGTGGCGATTGAGGGGGTGTATCATTTTCCTCATCACTGCTCTCCTCGCTACCAGAAGAGGAATCAGTAGAGGAAGAAGATCCCTCTTCACTTTCATGTTCGTTGATCTTTTGCTTTTTTACATGTGGGTCTACCACAGTCGACACTGTAATATTGGGTACTGCACGATGCTCATTATTAGAAGTGGTGCGTCGTAATGCAGGTGATACCGAGCGCCGCAATTTCGGTTCACTTTCCTTACGTTTACTTAATCGATCACGACTTTGTTCTTTGGCACGCTCTCTTTGACGTTCGCGCTCGTTTTCCAAATCGTGCTCTTTACGCCTATCTTCACTTCTGCCGCGCGGTTTTCCGCTGAAAGGATTTCTCTCGCGTGCCCTTTCTCGCTCCCGCTCTCGTTCACGTTCACGCTGCCTTTCTTTTTCCTTAATTCTTTCGCGTTCACGTTCGCGCTCTCTATTAGGGTCCTTTTCTTGACCACCACCACGTTCTCTGTCGTTCTCTCTCGCATTTTCATTTTCTTTTCGCCGGAAGGAGGGCACGAATAGCTTTTTATCTTCACGTTGCCGACGTGGTTGTGGTTGCACATCGCGTGCGGTTTGTTGGCGTGACCCCAAACGTTCATGCACTGGCCTCTTGCTAGCTTCCTCAGTTTTATCTCGTTTATCGCGTTCCCCATCACGTTCCCTTTGCTTGTCATGTTCACGCTGTCGTTCACGTTCGTTACCATGATCACGATCACGTTCACGGCCACGTTCGCCAGTATGGTCACGATCACGTTCGCTGGTATGATTACGCTCGCGATCACGTTCTGTTGTATGGTTACGCTCACGATCACGATCACTCATTCGTTCACGTTCACGATCGCGATCACTCATCCGTTCACGTTCACGATTGCGTTCACGATCACGATCGCTGGTGTGCTCTCTTTCGCGCTCATGGCTTTGTTTGTTTGGCAATATTTGGCTTCGTCCGGCGCTGTTGTGCCGACGATCATTGTTATTGTTGGTTTTTGTTGCCACCGAACTTAGGGGTGGTGGTGTGAAATGGGTATTTCTGTCTTCTACTTGCTTTTTCTTCTCACCGGCATCAAATATTATTGGACTTCTTCTCTTAGTAGTTTTTGCTTCTTTTTGAGCTCTCTCAGTCTGTAATTAAGAATAAGTTCGGTTAATAAATTAGATAGAAATCAAAAATAATGTCAATAATAACAATGTGCAACCAAGAAACAAATTATAAAGGAAACGGACTCAATCTCGAGTGCAGATTTTATGTTCGACAAAAACCTCCCCGAAGATTGTGGAGAGTTTTGTCGATAGCGACAGTCCAAATATGGCCCCGGTACGGGCACATGCAGTACTTGGCCGTTTGGTTCTGGAGCGATTTGGTATGACCAGTGGACCACTAAAAATCAATCCTTAGGTTAGCCGACCACTTTTCCAACCCAATATTAAAAAAAAATATTTAAAAAATAAAATAAAATAAAAAAATGATAAATAAAAAAATGAAACAAAATTAAATTAAAATAAATTAAATGAAAAAAAAAACTAAAAAAAAATTAAATAAACATAAAATAAAAGTAAACTAAAATAAAATCCATTAAAATGATATTAAATAAAATTAAAACAAAAAAAAAAAAATTATCAAGAAATCAACATAAAAAAATTTGGTTAAATCAAATGAAATTAAATTAAAATAAATAAAATTTGAATAAAATAAAACTAAATAAAATTAAAATAAATGAAATAAAAAATTAAATTAAATAAAATTAAAATGACGTGAAATCAAGATAAAATTAAATAAAACCAAAATAAAATAAATCAAAATTAAAATACCTAATATAAAATGAAAAAAAAAAAATTATTAAACATAGTTTTAGAAACGGCGTAGTACCACCACACACTTTTTTCGACTATCCTTGTCTTCGTTATCGCACATTGTTACCTTTGTCATCAAACACTTACCGTTGCCGAGCCTTTTGGACTCGCGCTTTCTCCTTCCTCATCGGTGCCATCTGCTTTCAAATTAATAAAATCTTCATCATAATCACTATTTTCATCATCCAATTCGCCCAATTGCCGCAAATGCTTTTTAGCTGCATAGATTTTCTTTTGTATTTCTGCCAACTCGGCCAAATCTTTTTCGCGATCAGCTTCAGAAGCTGCATCTGTGGATTTTTTCTTATCACCGCCAGCACTATTTAGACTTTGTTCATTGGCTGTGGAGCCATCTGCGGTAGAGTTATCATCGGTAACTTTACTTTTTGTTGTTGCACTTTCATTGCTGGCATTTTTACCAGCACCTTTAGCTTTTTTTATATGCGCTGCTGCTTCAGCTGTTGTGCTGAGATTTTTCTTTGCCTTTTCAAGGAATACATCGGCAAACACATCTGTAATGGAACTGATAGGTGGCACTGAAGGCGCATTTGTTGTGGCAGCTTTGTCGCTGGCATGACCAGAGGTATTATGCAGCTCATCTGCAGACTTTTTGGAAGTTGATGTTTTGTGCTCTCTCTTGCCAGACTTCCGATCCTTTTTGTTGGCGGCCGCATCTTGTTTTGCGTCAGCTTTGCGTTTTTTTGGTGCTGCGAATTAATTAAAAATAAGCATAATTAATAGCTGGCTCCATTTTCAATATGAGAATCTATATATACATCCGCATATATGTATACTTACCAGTAACAGCTGGCAGTGTAACCTCTTGCAACTTCTGCAGCACCTCGTGCAGCCATGTTACAAACAAGTCGGTCTGTGAGCCCAAAAAGAGATTTAGATCGGATACCATTTGCTGTTTGGAACGCTTGTTCGCCACCATAATCATCACATAATCGGGTAGCTCATCATCGATATAGCCGGTAGTGCCGCCAGTACCCAACTCCAAGAGTTTGGCCTTTACGGCGCTCTGTAAAACAAAAACAAATGAAAGTTCATTTTAACATGATTCCACTTGACATATATCCTCTTGCAAGTTTAATCAATAATACATATTTGATCATTTGTACGACATTGGTGCTTGCATACAAGCCACAACGCGAGTGAAAAAAAAAACTTGTTTCAAGCAAGAAAATTATGTCCACAAAGAAAGCTCGACTCATTGTGATAAAGTAGATTTACTTACCCGCATTTTTTGTCCAATTTCACTGCCAAAATTATCCATTTTCCAAAATTACGCTGAAGAAAACTCCTTCTTTCCTTATCCTCGCGTTTTTGTCGAATACCATGTATCATTGATGAGCGACTCTTTTTATGCTCACACTCTTGCAGCCCAGCATTTGGCAGTGTTACCGACTGTAAAAACGAGTGCCTGGGCCGATACACAGCTGCTACCTGGAAAAACGACGCTGCCACAAGTTTGTCGCAAAAAAGGTCTGGAAAAGCAGGTAGTTTTTTTATGTTGAAAAAAAAAAAACATTTAACAGAAATAATTGAAGGTGAACATATAAGGTTTGTTTATTGGGCTGCTCTAGCTTACGCCAGATTGAGATATTTCACAAAATTGTGTTTAACGAACAATTTTCTTGCTCTAGGTTGCTCTATCTTTTGTTTCATGAGTACGCTCGAAACAAAACTAGAGTAATCCAGATCACAAATTTCTGCTCTAGCTTTTTTTATGGAGTAAGTTAGAGCAGAGAAGCAATTGTCAGTCAGGAAAAAATAAATTTTTGAAAACTTCAAAAAAATTACCTTGCAAGAAAACCAATGTTTGTGTAAACGTGAATTTGAATTAATTTTGAAGATTAAAACAAAAAAACCAATTAAAAAGAAACTATCGAGATTCAAGTGTTTCATGGCATTTCTGCTCCGAGTTGCTCTAAGTTGCTCTATTTCTATTTTGACAGCTGCGCTGCTCTGCTCTGCTCTAACCTACTCTGAACTTTTTTTGGTCAGTAAACAAACCTATAAGTTTCCTTAAAAAAATACAAAGAGCGTATTAAATAATGTAAAACTTCCCACACAGCATTTGAATGAATGAATTTTGAAAATATCTTAAGTTGAATACATTTTGATTACTTTCAGTGACGAAATACTGAGTTATCATCAATATGAACACGCGGAATAATAAAACATGATTCCATATGATGATAAAAAACTTATTATCATTTTTCAGTCACCATTATGAATAATTTTTCAATAATTCTAATGATTAAATTCTGAGTCAACTTTGAAATCAAACAGGAAAAAGAATCAAATATGTTTACTTTAGGTGAACAAAAACTGATAATAATTTTTCAATAAATTTTGGAATTCCTTTTGATTATTTTTTGGAGACTCAAAATCAATTTTCTACCTTTTAAATTTTTACTTTGCTGTACACATTTTTTTCCGTAATATACCCACATTTTTTCATATCATAAAATTCAGAAAAAAATACAAACATTTATTTGGAAAAAAGAAATATTATTTATGTATAAGTTCAGGGATCTGCTCTGCACATATATATACGATTATAGGACACATTTGCCTCCAAATGAAGGATACCTGCATGCTGTTGCCTTTTTCCTTGCCTCGTCTCAAAATTCCTGGAAGTCATGAGCTGATTAAACGCTGGTAAGTGGTAGTCAGAGGGCTCTATCAGCAATTCCGACGAGACTGGCGAATTTCTTGATGTCGATCGACTTTATTGAAGGTCCATCGAAATAGCTGAAAGACTCCAGAGACTTTCCCTACATACGTGGTCTTCTGCACATGACTTCAAAACATCCCCAAAAAAGTATCAAATTGTGATCATAAAACAATATAAAATATGATCAATGTATGATTCCAAAAAGTATTCAAAAACGAAATTCAAATAATATTCAAAATAGGTAACGTGAGCGAACTTAATTCGATCATAAAATGATTACAAAGCTATCATTAAATGTTCCCGAATATGAATCGAAACTGATTATTTTTATACATCATAAATGAGTATTTATGAATAATCACATTTAGGGTACACTTTTCTCCCGACAATACGATCATATTCGAATAAAAATATACTTAAATTTGATCGTTTTAATCATCTGTGGAATGATATTTGCAGCCCAGCATTTGGCAGTGTTGCCAACTGTAAAAACGAGTGCCTGGGCAGATACACAGCTGCTACCTGGAAAAACGACGCTGCCACAAGTTTGTCGCAAAAAAGGTCTGGAAAAGCAGGTAGTTTTTTTATATTAAAAAAAAAAAAACATTTAACAGAAATAATTGAAAATTAAAATACAAAGAGCGTATTAAATAATGTAAAACTTGTATCTAAAACTATGTCACTGAAAAAAAAACGTGTAGTATAGACACTTCAAATTACTATACTTTGTGTCAAAAAGTTGTAAATATGCTGTGATTACTCAGAGTTTAAAACGAGTTCATCACTTGAAGCAATTCAATGTGAATATAAATTTGTTAGTATAAAATGCCAAAGACGAGAAAGTGCATTGTGGGATGTGCCGGTGGTCACCGTTTTCATAAATTCCCTAACAAGGAGAAGGACGAGTCCAGGTGATTATAAAAAAGTATAACTTAGTCCTTTTAAAATACTGTACAGACATTAGTTTTGTACATAAGTTCTGTGAAAACGTGTAGTTTCGGGTTTTTAAGGATTTTAGTTGGATTTGTTTATTCTTAACTTGATTGACGAAAGTGAGAAATTTGTTGCTAAATATGAAAATTTTTTATACAAATTTACATTTTTGTTATGAGTATAGTGGTTTTCCCATTCCGAATGACCTTCAAGTAACTATGTGTGCATCATTAACCGCGATTAATACAAAAACAATGCAGGTACATACAAAATATACAGGCAACATGAGCAGGACCTTTTTTAACGATCGTTAATCGTGGTGAATCCCACACAAAACCAATCTAAGTACATACTCAGACAGCATGCGCCACATCTTTGTTTGAGGGTCGTCAGTCAGGGCAAACCCCAAATGAAAAACAACAAAGACAATTATAAACCACGTACATATTTTGTTCACTAGTAGACAAAATATCTTTGAAAATAATACAATTTGTGGAAGTTTTTAGTTTTTTATTTATTATTTGAAGAAATTTAATTATTTATATATAAGTTATTACAATTTTAAACTTTTTATTATGAGTTATTTTCTTTTGATTTATTTTATAATTTTCTAAATAAATTTCGACTTTTGTCTATGTAAAGATATATTTTATTAACCTTTTTTATGAATTATTTTATTTATTTGTGTAGTTTTTAATTCTTTATTATTTGAAATGTTAATTATTTATAATTAATTATAGTTTTTACCTTTTTATTATAAATTATTTTATTTTTTATTTATTTTATAATTTCCGATTTATTTGAAATTTTACTTTTATTTTTAAATATATTTTGACTTATTCTTATGTACACAAGACTGGGCAAAATAAAAAAAAATGTTATTTTTTTGCAAATTCTATTGATTTCATTTTTCCAATTGTTATAATAGGGGTGATATAGGCCTACCGGGGAACCGAGCACCCAAAAATAAATTCGGTAACGCGCCTTTTGCATACCTCTTGGTGGTGTGGAAATTGCTAAGTACCAAAATTAATACTAAAAATGCCCAATTTCGTTTTCACCATACTGGCACCTTTGCAAGTGTTATAAAAAACAACCGTTCTCAGAGAGCGATAAGTTTCTAATCAAGTCATCTTTGATTTTGACAGCTCGCTCTGAAAGTGAAAGAGTCGCTTATCAATTGATCCATGTCGAATACGGAAAACAAGATGAAGCGAAATGTCAAAAAATTTAGGGTTGCATGTGAAACAGCATTCTGTGGTGAAATGGTAAAATTCACCATGGCTGTGCTAGAGTTGAGTGGCATGCGTGTTTTCGACAGTAACACGCACGCTTGTGCCAATGTGTTCGTGGTAAAAAAATGCGATACCGTGTCATAATCGTGCGAGTTCGTGCTGAATCAGAATCCAACAAAAAAAAAAAAACACGAATGGCATATCTGAACGAAAATTCAATGGGCCTGCCAAAATCGTTGGATTATGTGTTCAAATTTTTTGATATTGGAGTACTGCAATAGTAATCCTTTATATACCTCAACGGGCCACCTTCAGCTTTTTGAAATCCGATCATTGCGCTTGCCTTATCGACGACAATCACGACACTATCGCTGTAACAGTATATACTCCAAGGAGTAACAGCATTGAAGTACATTGCAAAGTACTCTGACAGTAGGTACTCCATGGAGTAGCAGAAACAAAGCGAAGGTTGGGCGACCGTAGTCAAAGTTTAAAGTAAAGTGTGTGTTAGTGTGTTATGGGTCAGTTACATAAAGCTTTATTTTGGCTTTACCTCAAACTTTGACTTTGACAGAAAAGTTCAGTGTAGGTATTTAAACGAAGCATGGCAAATTGGAGACCTCAAAGTTGAAGCAAGGTTCAAATTTGGCAAACTCTCAAATTTTGCTTGCTTTGACAATCAGATGTTGATGAGTTTGCTTTAATTAAAGAATAAAAAGTTGGAAAAAATAATAATTAATTCATTTTTTCTCTATTAAATTAATAAATTAACCAAAACACTCTGAATGCAAGGAAATAAATAACGAAAACAAATGTATAAAAGAGAAGCGTCAAGGCGTTCATTGTAGCATACCTCTGAAGTTCGACGCAAAGTTTTGAGGTAGCAAATGTCAGGCGAGGTTAACAAAGCTTTATGTATTCGACCCTTTAAGCTGGCATACACGACCAACATGCGCGCGAGAAATTTTCTCCTGTGTGGGGTAGCTGACAAGCCGTTGGCACGCCGCTCACCGAATTCAAACAATTTTGACTTTTGCCGATCGAGAATGTGCGTGGTGTGTGGCGTGGTTGCCGAACAATGCATTGAAAGCAACAACAAGTGTGTGGCCGACGAGGGACAACATTTTGGACAACATGTTGATCGTGTATGCCCACCTATAGTGCGAAAGTCTCTTTCGTGACCGTGTCCTGCAGCAAAAATCATGCACGATCTCTACTATCGATACTCATGCTGTTGTTGTAACAAAGTGCAGCCCTACCCAACGTGTACTAATCCTCAGCCGAAATGGTCATCAGTCCCAGTCTAGTTTCCGAGATATCGGTGAAAATATGAAAATTCCTATTTTTGCAAAACTCTATTTCATATAGGTACGTCAAAAATTTGCATTTTTCATTTTTTCTATTTAAATTTTCTATTTTTAACCTACAAATTTTCAAAAATTTCCATGTCTCGACATTTGATAGATAATTGATATATAGAATTTTCTGCTGATTCCGAATATTTAATCATTTGGTTTAAAAGTAGAACAGTTTTCAAGACATCTTCAAATTTTAGTTTTTGAGATTAGGATAAAAGTGGGATTACTGATCTGTTAATATTTTCGCTATCACCTTCTCGATTTTTATGACAATTGATTTCATTTTGAGGATGCAAAAATAATTAAAATCGACGTTAAGGTGATTGAGATATTATACAATTTTTTTTTTCTTCATCCAAAACTTCAATTCTTTTTCGAGCAACTGCAATACCAAGGACTTCGGGGATAAGCTATCATAGGCGACTTTGGTTAGTTCCTTTTTTGGGAAGCATAAAATGTAAAAAAAAAGGTGAAAACTATCAACTTTTAAACACTTTTTATATACATAATTTTAACTTATCTCAACAACTGAAATTTCAAAATATCTCGAAAACTATACTAATTTAAAATCGAATGATTACATTTTCGAAATCAGCAGAAAATTCTACATAGCAATTATGTATCAAATGTCGAGGATATGGAAATTTCGGAAAATAACTTAGGTAAAAACAGAAAATTTTTCATTGAGGACTTTCAATATAACAGGGCTGATAAAGTTAAGGGTACATTACAATATTGTACTGGTATGCTTAAAATTTTCATGAATAAATTTCCTACAACATAGGAGTGTTAACTTTTTTCCTCCATAGATTTTTTTCTCATTTTAAAGTGGTTAAATCTGAAATTTTGTAAAAAATTTGGTTTTTTTCAAAAATTGTTAACGTTTTTTTGGCATAGTGGCCATACTACTGAAGACACTTATAGAGATGAAGGCAAAAAATGTTTATGGGAATTATTATAATATATAACTCAACAGTTTTAATAAAAAAAAAATAAAAAAATAACAAATTTTTTACGTACCTATATGAAGTACTGTTTTGCAAAATTGGAAATTTTCATATATGCACCGATATCTCGGAAACTAGATCTGGCACAGAAAAATGAATGTGATATTCGGAATCAGGAGAACATTTTACATAAATAAAATGTGCTTTCATTCTTCGAGATTTTTTTTTTACGAGTAGTGCATTGTGTATCAATACCAAGTGTGAACTCTTCTTTTGACAACACACATTAAAATGTCGGTTTGTTTACATCCTGCACATATTAAAATGTCGCCAGCACCGAATAACAGAAAAGCAAATGGCGTTGTTTAACATCCTGCACACATCAACATGGCGGTCTCCTATCTTTTACCTAATGGTAGAAAGAGATGGGAAGATGTAAAGAAGTGAGACAAAAAAGGAAATTAAAAACAGGTGACTAAACTTACTTTGAAGTTTTCACGACTATGTCTATGATATCACACTTGTTATTAACCACAATCTCAAACAGGTGTTAAACTCATTTTGGAATTTTGACGTCTATCGTCAAGTGAATTCACTTGGTATAGATTCACAATGGAGTAGTGCTATTTTACAGTGTTCCCAGATGCTCATAACCGCATCACTGACAATATATTGCACAATATTTTCTCACACTGACAATATTATTGCACAATACTTTAATAGCCGGCATGTATCACCAAATGACTGAATAGCTGAATGACAATCAAAGGCAAAACGACCTCCATTCAACCTTTCGGCTGCCACTTCGCCACCTCGCAAAGCTCAAAGTGAAAAATAAAGTTGAAGCTGCAGGTACGTAAAAGAGAACTTTTAAATTGTGCTAATAAATTCACACTATACTAAAAAGAAATCATAATTAATAATTTAAAAAATATTCACACGAGGTGAGTGAGAATGTGAAAAATCTGCAAATATTATTTTTGCAAAATAAATTGCTGGTGATTTTTTTTTAAATAAAAGCAAAAATTGAGTGAGAGTACTACTACGTGAGTTATCGCTGGTTTCAACTTTCTCGTTGGGTGGGTTGGGGGGGAGGAAGTGATTTCGTAACTGCATTTTCAGATTGCATTTCCGACATACCTACATACATGCATACCTTGAAGGTGTATTGCTCTTCATCAAAAAGTGCGTTAACTTCGGTGTGATTATGATAAGTCGCGTGAAATTGTGTAATTCATACATACATATCTACTTATGCAAAATATATGTATGTATGTAAATTGTATCCATGACGTTGTACGTGCTCAAAGGTCACATACTACTTTGTTATGTAGTGTAGGTGGTACGGCTACTAGTAACATGCATTTGTAGTGTGATTTTCGTTTGATTACGTTTTTCGGAAAATTACTTTTTTTTTGTTTAGTGTATTGCGCGACAAAGTGATTTTTTATTGAACTTTGAAGATAAACAGATTACATACATAGATACATACATATGTACACGTAACATATATAGTGGGTGGTGAAACGATTATGTATGCTTCATTATCAATGACCTAATCATTGGGTTCCAATGCCAAGGATATTCGTTTACTTGCATATATGTATGTATGTATCTACATACATAGGTACCTACATTAGGGTGGTTCTTTTCCAAACAATTTTTTTCTTTAGGTACTTAAGGAAAATATTTAACCCTTAAATTTTGAAATTTTTATTTCAAATAAAAATATTTTTTTATTTTATAAAAATATTTTTTTATTTTATAAAAATATTTTTTATTTTACTAGTATGAAAAAAATATTTAAGTGCTGAAAATTCAGTAATTTCGTATTTTAAATTTTTTTTGGAATTAAATTAAATTTAAAAATTCATATTTTTGAAAAAAAAAACATGAAAAATTTGAAAATTTTTAGTGGTCTTTAATTTTTTTTTTTTTTCAAAATATTATTTTTTTAAATTTAGGACAAAAAAAGTTGAAAATACCAAATTACTCAATTTTGAGCAGTGAAATATTTTTGTCATGCTAGTAAAATATGAAAAAAAAAAATACTGAAATGAAAAAAAAACTTTTTTTATTTTAAATAAAAATTTCAAAAGTTAAGGGTTAAAAGTTTCAAGTTTGTTTTTGGAAAAATTAGAAAACTACTACTACTATCTTTAGATATTTTAGAGGCATAATATAAAATTCGCAAATTAAATCAATGGCTTTATTTTTAACGATTTTGAAAAATTTTAAATTTTTTCTTAAAATACCTTTATTTCTACCTCAAAGTATGTGTTTTTAAAGTGCCACAGTTTTTTTTTTGTATACAGTAGTTTTCAAATTTTCCTAAAACAAACTTAAAATTTTTAACCCTTAACTTCTGAAATTTTTATTTAAAATAAAAGAATTAATTTTTTTTTATTCAACTATTTTATTTTATATTTTACTAGCATGATCAAAATATTTCACTGCTCAAAATTGAGTAATTTTGTATTTTAAACTTTTTTTGGGCCAAATTAAAAATTCATATTTTGAAAAAAAAAAAAAACATGAAAGACCCCTCTAAAAGTTTAAAGATATCTTGAGATATGTCAGAGCTATAAAATAAAATTCCCAAATTGAAAATTTTTGAAAAATGGAAATTTTTTAATTCTAGAAATACTGTTTTTTGGTACAAAATATTATTCCAAACTTTCTTTTTATACCCTAAGCATTTGTTTTGAAAGTGCGAGAGTTTTTTTTTTGTGAACAGCATTTTTCGAAATTTTCCAAAAAAAAAAAACTTAAAAAATCGCAAAAAGCCAAAATTTCGAAAATTTTTAAAACGCAAAAAATTAAATGAAATAATTTTATTAGTGGTTATGGCTTTAATTCTGACAATTTTGGAAAATGGAAAATTTCTAATTCTGGAAATTCTGGCAATTTTGAAATTTTTTCTAAAATATTTTTTTATACCCTAAAGGATAATTTACACGGGTCGATTTTCTAGTCGATTTTTGTCGTTCCACTGCTTTCTAGGAAGGACAAAAATCGACCAGAAAATCGATCCGTGCAAAACGCCTTTAAGGCCTTATATTTGAAGGACCTCGTATTTGAAGGTAGAAAGCAGCGGAACGACCAAAATCGACTCGTGTAAATATTCCTTTAGAGTTATAAAAAAATCGTCAAAAAATAAGGCCATAAGCCAGAAATTATTTCATTAAATTTTTTGCAGGAAATCAACCCGTGTAAATAAGCCTTAAGTACCCGTTTTAGAAGTGCCAAAGTTGTTTTTTGTTTTTTTTTTTTAGCACAAAATACAATTGAAAAAAAAAAAAAATGATTTGAAAAACTGTAAAATGTATGTAAAAGTTTTAAAATTTTTTTTTACCTCAAAGTGCTCGCTTTGAAAGTTTTTTTGGATGCAATAGTTATTAAAATATTCAAAAAATTTAAAAAAAAAATTAATAAAAAAGGCAGAAAGTAAATTTTTGCATTTGCAAAAAAAGATGAAATAATTTTTGGAAAAAGCCAACTATTTGGCCTTGAAATGGAATAGCCAGTAATTTTTTTGAGTTTTTTGAGAAGTACAGCTAAACCTAATATTGTAAGTAGGTACATATTTAAAATTGATATTAAGGTCTCAAAAATATAGTTTGCCCGAGCACCAAAAAAAAAATGCCTTTGAGGAAATGAATCACTCTAATGTTCATAGGTAGATAAAAAAATGCTGTGTACATACATACATTTGGCAACGACCTCAACCATGAAAAATTAAAATAGAGGCTATAGTGAAAGTAAAATAATGAAACAAAAAAACTAAAATAACAAATTATATAATTAAGTTAAACGAAATTAGAAATCGAACAATTTGTGATATGAAGCAAGGACTTAATATAAAAAAACTTAACCTTAACCCTTTCAAGCACCGATTCAAAAAGGTTTTACATTTTTCCAGCTAACTTTTTAAGCGAGTATGTGAATATTTTATTGAAAGGAAAATTTGAATATTTTTTTGAGTGTATCGAACATTTTTGTATTGCAACGGAAATAGGAAATTGTGGCAGAGGAAATATGTATAAACAAATATTTTATACAACCTACTTTTAGGCACATTCTACCAAAGTGTTGTCCCTGAGGATATTTTATCAAAGTTGCCAACTATGAGAATTTTTGAAAAAATTATGTTTTTTTTTATTCAGGATTGCCACCTATCTGAATTTTTGAATTAATTATGTAATTAAAACATTGCTATATGGGTAATAGAAGAAACGAGCTATCGTCTATAGACCTAAAAAAATTTGGGGTCAAAGGTCGGGAAAAAAAATAAAATCTGAATCCACACTACTATTTCCACATGCCGTTGCTAAAGAAAGAAAAAAGTTCGTGCCGCCGCACAGTGGGAAATATTCGAAGTTTACCATTAAAAAAAAAATTTGCATTCGCGTTCGTGAATAAGAACGTATAAAAAATCCACACCATTCACGTTCATGAATGCATTCGTGCATCATTCATAAATGCCTTCTCGAATCTATATATGCACGTACTTCTTGCCGTTCATCTTCATATATGTATGCATATGTGGCGTGAATAATTCACGAATGCATTTAAGAACGTGCATTGAATGCATATTTTGTATGGCATATTCGCAGAGAGTTGTAGTAGAAAAATTTGAAAAATGCTATTGCGAGTATACCTACAGGAATGTGAACAAAAAAAAAACTTTTGACGGTACTTCTAGGTTTTATTCAGGGATATGAAGGACCTTCTTAGGGGCCATTTCTATAATTTTTCGGGACCATTTTGGAATTGTTTTCGGGCCCGTTTCGGGATTATTTTCAGGAATTTTCGGTATTGTCTTCGGGACTTTTTCGGGATTGTTTTCGGGATTATTCCGGGAATTTTTCGGGATTGGTTTTTCAATCATTTCGTGATAATTTTGGGATTGTTTTCGGATCATTGCAGGATTGTTTTTGGGACTTTTCCCAACCATTTCAGGATGATTTTTGGGCCATTTCATGTTCATAGAGTTCTTAACCATTTCAAGAAAACATTTCGGGATGCAGTTTTGTGCAAGCACACTACCTTAAATTATCATCATCTGCATGCTTACATATGCACATGTTCAAAAATTGTTTACGCGAGATTTTTCGAATACACACACATTCATTCCTACCTACATACAACACATGCTATTGTTGTACTAACTAGCGACAATGCCTTGTGGTTTTCCCACACACAAAACAAATACAGAAGTGCGAGCGCTGTTAAAGCTTTCAGCAGAATCAGTACGTCAGTACGTTGAAAAAACTGACAGCAAAGTATACTGCGGGTGTTTGTATGCGTAACGCCAGATACTACGGATACGTCAAAGTAGAATTTGCTCTAAAATTGACGTACGTTACGCAACTGACGTATTGGCGGAGTGATTCTGTTTCCCGCTTAAGGCCATCCGACACAGTAAATTTAGAATGTTCTGAGGCATGACCAGCAGGGTGGTAGATAATGTTGTTATGCGCTAGGCTATTACGCTAGCGCAGTAACTTCCACTTGCGTTGATGAAATTGTTATCATAAATCAGCTATTATTATTTCATTGTATAAAATAAATTGTATTATAATAAACAATTTTTTTATAAGCAAATAAAATATGTTTAACTAAATATTAAGCAAAATAAAATATTAACATATTTTCTTGCCTAAAATAATTCTCGATATTTTTTTTTTTTTCAAACTAACTCAAAGGTTCAAAACGCATGAAAAGAATCAACCTTTCATTGTTTGGTCGTTAACGGATTATAATTTTCTGTATTGTTTTTCCTTTGTAAGGAATTGTCTACTTTTTGCATTTTTGTGCCGATGGTTTGAGGATGCCGGCATCATCAGCAATGCAGCCATCCAGTTTAAGGTTTTTCCCAAAGCTAATGGCCTTCAGGATTGTAGTAAAAAAAAAATGTTTGAGATAAATGATACCCATATTTTAAAGACTCGATTATCGTGAAAAAACCCCATCTAAAACATAATACAGGCTGTTGCCTAGTTAACCACTGCCCACGCGAAATACAATCATCATCATCATTTATTGGCGCTTAACCGCCTAAGCGATTTTGGCCGTTTCGTATCAAAGCACGCCAGTCATTCCTTTTTAGCGATAACGGACGCCAATTGGAAACCCCAAGGGAGTTCAAGTCATCCTCCACCTGTTGTTTCCATCTCAGTCGAGGCCTCCCCCTTCCTCTGCTGCCGAATTCAGGCGACGATAGGAAAACCTTCTGTGCTGGAGCTTCTTTGTCCATTCGCATAACATGGCCCAGCCAGCGGAGTCTTTGGGCTTTAATTCGCTGGAATATGGTCAGATCTGCGTAGAGCTCGTACAGCTCATCGTTAAATTTCCTTCTATACTCGCCGTTGGCATCACGGGAAGGACCATAAATCTTCCGGAGAACTTTTCTCTCAAATACTCCAAGGGCCATCTCATCTTCTCTTGACATTGGCCATGAATCTGAGCCATACATCAGGACAGGTATGATGAGAGACTTATAGAGCGTGATCTTTGTTCTTCGAGGGAGGACTTTACTTCTCAATTGCCTACTCAGTCCAAAGTAGCACTTGTTGGCAAGAGTGATTCTCCGCTGGATTTCTAGACTGATATTATTTTCGGTGTTGATACTGGTTCCCAAATAGACGAAGTCCCTCACAGTTTCAAATACAATGCAGGTAGTAAAAAACATCTTTTAAGACTCGTTAATAGAAGACAATTCCTTACAAACAATGAAAGGTTGATTCTTTTCATGCGTTTTGAACCTTTGAGTTAGTTTGAAAAATTTGTTTTATTATAATACAATTTATTTTATACAATGAAATAATAATAGCTGATTTATGATAACAATTTCATCAACGCAAGTGGAGTTTGCTGCGCTAGCGCAATAGCCTAGCGCATAACAACATTGCCTACCACCCTGCTGGTCATGCCTCAGAACATTATAAATTTACTGTGTCGGATGGCCTTAAGCGGGAAACAGAATCACTCCGCCAATTCGTCAGTTGCGTAACATACGTCAATTTTAGAGCAAATTCTACTTTGACGTATCCGTAGTATCTGGCGTTACGCATACAAACACCCGCAGTATACTTTGCTGTCAGTTGTTTCAATGTACTGACGTACTGATTCTGCTGAAAGCTTTAACAGCGCATTTCTGTATTTGTTTTTTGTGTGGGAAAACCACAAGGCATTGTCGCTAGTTAGTAGAACAATAGCATGTGTTGTATGTAGGTAGGAATGAATGTGTGTGTATTCGAAAAATCTCGGGTAAACAATTTTTGAACATGTGCATATGTAAGCATGCAGATGATGATAATTTAAGGTAGTGTGCTTGCACAAAACTGCATCCCGAAATTTTTTCTTGAAATGGTTAAGAACTCTATGAACATGAAATGGCCCAAAAATCATCCGGAAATGGTTAGGAAAAGTCCCAACAACAATCCTGCAATGATCCGAAAACATTTTACTGGGTGAAGAACATGAGTAATTTCTTTAATAGTATCATACTCATTTTTATTTATTTTCGGTGAACCCGGGATTTAGGTCTAGTAATCCCGGGATTTTCGGGACTTGAAAAACAACGGGATCCCGGGATTGGAATCCCTAGTGCATATATAGATTCGAGAAGGCATTTATGAATGATGCACGAATGCATTCATGAACGTGAATGGTGTGAATTTTTTATACGTTGTTATTCACGAACGCGAATGCAAATTTTTTTTTTTTAATGTTCATGTTCGTGAATGCGAATGCAAAAGACCGTACTTGAATCTTCATAAATGAATAATTCCAAACCCTGTTTTTCGCGTAACTTTTACTGTATTTATGCGTAATTTATACCTTTTTTGTGTAATTTTTCCTACATTTTTCGCGTAATTTTACTGTTTTTATGGGTAATTTTTAATTTTTTTCGTGTAATTTTTACTATATTTATTGCATAATTTTATAATATTTTTTTAGCGTAACTTTTACTGTTTGGGTAGTTTTTACCATATTTTTTAGGAAATTTTTATTTTTTCGGTGTAAATTTTACTATATTTTTTGTGTAATTTTTACTGTATTTATGGGCAATTTTTTACTTTTTTTGTGTAATTTTTAGTATATTTTTCGCGTAATTTTTTACCTCTTTTGTGTAATTTTTACCATATTTTTTGTGTAATTTTTACTTAATTATAATTTTTTTTTCGTAATTTTTAATATTTTTTTGGGCCATTTTTACTATGTTTAATTTTTACTGCATTTTTTCCGAAGGGGGTGGTTTGAACCTGAAAACCTCACCGTGGAGCCACCCCTGGTTTATAATAAACGAGTACAAAGTACAGCATTTTAGGTACTAAACTGTTGCCATTTATTTAGGGGGCTCGTTCATGTTAATCCGGTTTTTTGTTTTCAAAATTGACGCACATAAGCATAGTAAAACATCACATCGTCAAGAGATATGCATCTTCACAATACATATGTATGTACATATGTATAATACATTAGAGTGCTTTTTACTTTCAAAATTTGCTGTATAAGCAATACTTTTCTTAGATACCTACATATAATATATAAGAAATTTTTTTGTCAATAAAAATATGTCCATTCAAAAAGTAACACCCTAATTTCGGTATACATGTTTGCCTGAGTGATAAAGTTGAATAAACTTGTTTTGAAGCGTTTCGTTATCAAAAATAGGTTTTGGTTACTTGACTTTCTGTGGCTTATGTAGTATGTAAATATTGATAAACGAGATAGAGGTTTAAACAAATTCGAGTAGGCATATATAAATGAAACTACGTCAACCACTCTGTTCAAGTCGCAGTTCGTTTTGAGTAGGCATCGTCGCAGGAGGTGGATTTCATTTAAATAAGGTAAATAAGTGTATTTACTGAAATTGTAAAAGAAAGTACATATTTAAAAAGAGATTGAGTGGGGACAGTTGTCTGAAGTAAACTTTGAAGTTTAACTACTCGATAAACAAAAATTTCGTAGATATAGAAAAAATATCTTTATTGGGCAGATATAAAAATTAAAAAATTTGAGCTCAGTTGCTTTGCTTAAAGCATATCAAAGATTGTTTTTTAAAGTTCTTTGCCTCAAGTATCTACATAATCAACTACAGCTCTTTGTACAAGCAGAAGAATCTTGAATGTTTTAAATTGGCTGCTATAGACAAATAAATTTGACCTACTATCAATATTGATAAAAATGTTTAGGAGCAAACTCATGGATACATATGTAGGTGCATACATATCTGTGGTCATAAGTAATAACAGCCTAAGTCGACTTAAGAAATTAAACCAGTTGAAATTTTTGCTGGTGATTTTGAATAGCAACATCGAGACATTTTTCAAGTCTTTCATTGGTCTTTTTTTTTACTTTCTTTACAAACAATTAAATCCAATACGTTTGCCTTAGCTTGTTGTTGTTACGAAAATTCGCCAGCAAAAATTTCAACTGGTCTAATTTCCTAAGTCGACTTAGGCTGTTATTGCTTATGACCACAGATATATACAGGCATACACATTTTTTTCATTTGTGTTAATTCACATAATATTAACAATTAAATCAACTCGAAAGGAAAATTCCAGTGACAAAAAATTAAGTACATATAACGGCAATAGAAATTAAAACGAAGGTTTTTCGAAAAAAAAGAAATAACAAAACAGAAACTAAAATAAAATAAACCAAAAAAAAATAAAATAAAGTAAAAAAAAATAAAAGAAAATAAAAAAAATAAAATATGTAAAATAAAACAAAAAAAAAAAAAATAAAGTAAAATAAAAAAAAAAATAAAGTAAAAAAAAAAATAAAGTAAAATAAAAAAAAAATAAAGTAAAATAAAAAAAAAAATAAAGTAAAATAAAAAAAAATAAAAAAAAATAAAGTAAAATAAAATAAAATAATATATAACAAAAAAAAATAAAATAAAGTAAAAAAAATAAACAAAAAAAAAATATAACAAAAAAAAAATAAAATAAAATAAAATAAATTAAAATAAAATAAAATAAAATAAAATAAAATAAAAAAAAATAAAATAAAATAAAATAACAAAACAGAAACTAAAATAAAATAAACCAAAAAAAAAAAATAAAATAAAGTAAAAAAAAAATAAAAAAAGTAAAATAAAGTAAAATAAAATAAAATAATATATAAAAAAAAAAAACAATAAAATAAAGTAAAATAAAATAAATTAAAATAAAATAAAATAAAACACAATAAATTAAAATAAAATGAAATAAAATAAAATAAAATAAAATAAAATAAAATAAAATAAAATAAAATAAAAAAAAACACAATAAATTAAAATAAAATGAAATAAAATAAATTAAAATAAAATGAAATAAAATAAAATGAAATTAAACAAAATAAAATAAAATTAAATAAAGTAAAATAAAGTAAAATAAAATAAGACAAATTAAAACAAAAAGCTGTTTTCGGCTGTGCTGAAGGCTTAATGCCTTTCATGAATAAGCGTCACGATTTTCACTGTTCGATCCCCAGTACAGCCTGTGTGAATTTAACTTTAGCTCATACCGAAATTATCGGAACTATCGATTATATGGGAGCGATGTGTTATATTGGTCCAATCTCATTGATTTTTAATATCGACATTCCACATTCTAAAAGAGCAATAGTTACGAAATTTCACGCTCCGACCTATATAACTACAGGAGTTATAGCCCAAAATCCGTTTATCCGAACAATCGATTGTATGGGAGCTATATGTAATATCGGTCCGATATTGCTGGTTCCGACAAAAGATTTCTATATTAGAAAATTGTGGCCGCATACGAAATTTCAGCCAAAAGTTCAAGCGGACATTTCTTAGAATAAAAGAAAAAAATCATAGACTCTAAGAAAATTATTTTACAATTCACGAATGAATTCATGATTTCTGAGGATTTTTCATGTGGAGTATTTATGTATACATATATACAATGTATATTATACATGGATGAACAATTCTTAAAATCCATGTACTTTTTCTTTGAATACATGAACTTTTTTGGTTCAGTGTAGTCATCTACTAGTCATGATATACTACAATCATACTGGTTGTTCCATACTAGTCCAAAGAGAACTGAACCTGAACTAGTATGATTTCGACCAGAAATTAATATTCGCTGTATTTTCACGACTTACCCCGACTACACACAGAGAAAATTGAGCTGGTGATGGATAAGAATTGACAGTGATTTTGGTCATATCAACCAAAATATCTGTTGATTCAACCAAAATATGGGTTGCTTCAACCATAATCACAGTCGGTTCCTATCCATTCCCAGCTCATTTTTCTCGGTGTATTTGTATTTACCCAAACACGAAAAAGCATACGAAATATTTCCCATTTTGGATTTTTGTAACTAGTATAAATTCAGCCAGAAAATTCTAGTTGTATACTAATATTTGTATCACTATTTAGACGTTTCCCCTGCACTTCCCTTTCTATAAAAAATTAAATTTTCAGTTAGGAGTAAAAACAAAAAAAATAAATATAGCGCACCCTAATGTACGTTAATGCATATACTCAGGAGCCAAAAACCGCAAAAATTGGTATCCCTAATATACATATACATCCAAAGAAAATCACACAAACATAATTGGCGAAATTCATTTTTTTTCGATATTCACAAAGCAACATAAAATTCGCCAAACAATTTGAATGTTGCACTATATTCAGTATCAAAACAAAAGTATCTCAACATGTTTAGCTTTCAATTTGACCTTCACCAATGTCGCCGGCAAAAATGTATATCTATCTATTGATGTACGTATGTATTTGCACCCAGTGTATTTTGGATAAATGTGTGATGGGGGGGGCGATGTGTCTGAGCGAGTCATTTTGCATTTTAGTTCATTTGTCGTCAGCTTCAGTGCGCATGTGTGCAACAAAAAAAGAGCTAATGTGGGTTGTGCGCGCCCACTTTTCAAATATCTAACAAATACTTACTTTCCCTGTCTGACATTGAAGTTTGTACAAAGTGAAAGTTATTTTGGAGGACATACGCCTGCTTTTCGTCTCCCCCAAAATTATTTTGCACAAACAATTTTATGACACGCACACACTATTGGGCTTATCAACACAGCTGGAATACCTAGCGGCCTGCCATCAGGTTATACACACACACACATTTGAATTTGTGAGACTATAGGCATTTAGGTATAACTGTCTGCGACTTGTGATTTTATGCCGCTCCCTTGCTCGTCATTTCATTCAGTATCTGTGTAGTGTTTCATTTGAATCGTTCGGTTTTTCTTCTTGTGGTATGTGTGGAAAATTAATTTCTCTTTTTTTAACAAAATAAACTAATACATATATTAAATAGTTGTTCAATAATTGGTATTTATAGTCGCGAAAAAAATTCTAATTAATCAAATTGCTAAAATTTTTAAATTTTAAATGATATTTTCTCATTCCCACATACATATGTACATATTAATGTACAGAGAAATTTTCCATTCACAAAGGCAAACCCTCTAGTATTTTTCTAACTAGCTTGACGTTTCGATGCAGGGTAGCTAAACATTTCAGCCCAAATTTAAACTTTTTGGACTATAAATTTGGTTTCAAATTAAAACTAGATTTTTTTTCGAGAAAATTAATAAACTGATAAGAGATTAAATTTTAAACCGGAAATGTCTCTTACAATTTCAATTTTTTAAAGAAAGAAACATTTTTTTCAATTAGCAGGATTCGAACCGAGTTTAAAACGAAAGGGTTTCAATTTTAATCCAAAAAGTTTTAAGAAAAAAAAATGTGTCAGTTGGCAGGATTCGAACCGAGGCATTGCGAGTCACAGCCGAGTGCTCTATTGCTGAGCTATGACGCATAAAAATTTTTTGAAGGCAAAATTTAAAAACTTGAAAACTCTTTAAAAAAAAAAGAAATTGCAAGATTTTAGTCCGCTTTTTCAGTTTTGTCTTAAATCTGGATGGGAAATAAAAGAAAACAAATAAGGGTTAGGTTTCCGCCCTTATTTTTCGCGAGGTTTATTTTTTTATCAATTAAAACTTTTTTTTTAATCACCCTATTGTATATCTTGTGTTTAGTGGTGAGACGACCTCACATGCTCCAGCCTTGTCTACGACCCTGTGCATACATATGTGATACCCACACATTCATATGTACATACAAATGTTACCGACAGCAAACCCAAGCAACAATGTACCTCAACACTCTGCTATCAACATTTTTCTCTCGCTCACCTCTTAGCTGCACACTCAATTTACGACCTTCTATTAGATTCTCTTTAGAAGTAAAAAAAAGGTTGTCTCGTTTTTTTGTGGTGAATTGCTAACTATGCAATTTTTTATTTTAGTACACTGAAAAAAATTAAAACTCAAATTTTTTTAACGCTTATATATTTTTTTTCTCTTCCTCAGTCTCTTTCAACCTCACATCCTTAAAAAAACAAATCTTCAACATGACCACCTACTTCAACTATCCATCAAAGGAATTGCAAGATGAGCTTAGCCGCATTGCGAAAGCTATTGTTGCACCCGGCAAAGGTATCCTCGCCGCCGATGAATCTGTTTCCACCATGGGTAAACGTTTAACCGATATTGGTGTTGAAAATACCGATGAACATCGTCGTCTATACCGTCAGCTGTTGTTCACCACTGACCCCAAGCTTGGTGATAATATTTCCGGTGTAATTTTGTTCCACGAAACTTTGTACCAGAAGGCTGATGATGGCACACCTTTCGTCGAGTTGTTGAAGAAGCGTGGCATCATTCCCGGCATTAAGGTCGACAAGGGTGTTGTGCCATTGATGGGCTCCGAAGACGAGTGCACCACTCAGGGTAAGAGATGAGCTAAAAATCCTTCAATTGTAAGAACTCATCATATTTTACTCTCGTCCCCTCCCCACAGGTTTGGATGACTTGGCTGCACGTTGCGCACAATACAAGAAGGACGGTTGTGATTTCGCCAAATGGCGTTGCGTCTTGAAAATCGGCAAGAACACACCTTCCTATCAATCCATCTTGGAGAACGCTAACGTTCTAGCACGTTACGCCTCCATCTGTCAATCGCAACGTATTGTACCAATCGTTGAACCCGAAGTATTGCCCGATGGTGAACACGACTTGGACCGCGCACAAAAAGTTACCGAAACTGTATTGGCTGCTGTCTACAAAGCTTTGAATGATCATCATGTCTACTTGGAGGGCACACTATTGAAACCCAACATGGTGACAGCTGGTCAATCGTGCACCAAGAAGTACACACCCGACCAAGTGGCGCTCGCTACCGTCGAAGCTTTGCGCAGAACTGTACCAGCAGCTGTGCCCGGTGAGTTTTTGTTGTTAGCTCGATTGGAGATTGTTATTTATATTTTTTGTATATATTCTTAGGCATCACATTCTTGTCTGGTGGTCAATCTGAAGAGGAAGCATCCGTACACTTGAATGCCATCAATAATGTTAAATTGTTGAAACCATGGGCATTGACATTCTCATATGGTCGCGCTCTGCAAGCTTCCGTATTGCGCGCATGGGGTGGCAAGAAGGAAAATGTTGTTGCTGGTCAAAATGAGCTCTTGAAACGTGCGAAGGTATGTAGAGAAAAAATTTTGGTTGAGAAAAAATTGGTATTATAAATTAAGCATATTTATGGGTTGAGAAAAAACTGAAGTAGTATTTACTTGAAAAGCATAAGAAATACGCATGCTATGAAAAATTATGCTAGGTATGTAAAAGAACAGAAATATTTGAAGAATGAGGAATTTTATTTTCATATCGTCGCTGGCTTGCCAGAAGCATGAATGTGCCAAAATTAAAATTGTGGAAAATCGTATTTGAAAGTTTATTTCTCTCGAAAAATTTTGAAATTTTAGTTTTTGACATAAATATGTTTTTGCAAGTTATATTCTCATTATACTCTTTCTACTGATACAGTTTTTAATTTAATATTCCTTTAATTTCTCGAGATTCGGCACATTCATCTTTTAAAAATTTTCGTTGTGCCAGAAACATGAATGTGTTGTACCCAACAAGGGACACCATGGCGTATACGTCACAATTTTGATACTATTTAAACAAATTTAAAAATTCTGTTTTTAAACATTTTTGTTGCGCCAGAAACATGAATATCTAGCCAATTCGTGGCACAATTTTCAGAGATAGAACTACATGTTCATGGAAATGACATTGAAAAATTTCGGAGAAAATCCAGGATTTTCGTGAATCGTAGAGAAACGAGAGGTTAATCACGTGAGCCTATTAACTCAAATTTGGGAAATTGGCACATTCATGCCTCTGGCAAGCGAGCGACGATATGTCTCAAGAAGAACGAAAGCCCTTTCGACCTTTATTGCGATTCGCTCGGGTTCGGTCTAAAAAATTAGGATTGGCTTGGGGAGGTCCCAAAAACTTTAAAAAAATTTCGTATTTCAAAAAGTGTATCTAAACAAAAATTTGGTATAAAAATATTTTATTACTTGGACTTTAAAATGATACCCCGCAATGTTTGGTTTACCCTCACAAATTTTAGTACTTATACCGTTTTTACTATTCTTAAAAAATACTAAACTCATAATTTTTTAACTACTTACTTTAAAAGCTAAAAAAAAACACACATAACCTTATTGTAAATAGCTCTTAACATCTTAAAAATACTAGCTATCTAGTTTATTTTTCCTTTTTTTATCTAATTTAACTCATTAAAAATGTTTTTGATTTTTTCTAACTTTAATTGCATTCAATATTAGGTATTTTATGTTTAAAAACGCTAATACAGTAATCCTGCATACATTTATTATAATAACTCAAACCCCTAACATCTCAAAAACACCGATTCCCGACCCCCACCCATTTTCCATTTTCTTACTTTATCTTATTTAAGTCACTAAACAACTTTTTAGTTTTTCTAACTCTATTTGCATTTAAATTTGACTTAAATCACTTAATTTGTGTTCTGAAATTTTTTCAACATTTTTCTACATCGCTTTACGCAATACACTCACTTCTATATCTATACAATTGCATAATGCTGCCGCTAATCGCTTATCACACTGTCGCACTATTTCCTATTTGCCGTAATGTATCTACAGGCTAATGGACTCGCCTGCCAAGGAATTTACGTTGCTGGTTCGATACCATCTTTTGCAGCTAATGCCAGCTTATTTGTTGCATCACACAAATACTAAACACGATTTGCTAATAAATGCAAAAAGGACACAGCCACACACACATAATCGCAATACAAATCTTTAGCTACACATGCGCACTTGATTTTAAAACTACATGCATACATAGCTAAATCATAGCACTTTATTTTTTTTATTGATAATTTATACACCTTAATGTCTTTTTTATTTTGTTACGTAAAATAGATAGACCTAATGACTTTTTAAAACATTTTTAAAATATACTTATGATATTCCATTTATGATATACATACAATTTTTACCCCTTTACCTGATCCCCTTACTATATCTTTTTAAGCTTTAGTTTTTATATACGAAAATAAAAGTTTTACATATTCTTTTGTTATACTTTTTATTATTGCATGTACCTACTATATTACGAACTTAGGCCCAGTATGGGTTTCTTTGAAAGCTTCAACTCAATTTCAGTCCTTTATTTCTTTTTCTAGCTAATTTTCTTCCCTTTGTCCTTTGTTGATATGAATATTATCTTCTGGAAAATTTTGCATTCAAACTGCTTCGCTGCATCCCATTCAATCTTCTGGTCCTAGATTCTAGTCGCCTCTCAAGATCTTACTTAAAACATGATTTGATTTGTACACAGTTCGTCATATCTCAGAATTTTGGTAAAATAACGTTCGATTTCGGTTTTGTAACGCCTTTCGGCTTCGGTTACGGGTACGGTTTCGTTCCTGTTTTGGTTTTGTTACACCTTTCTGTAACGGTTCCGATCTCGTTCTTCAACATTTATTTCGGTTTCGGTTATGATTTAGTTCCGGTTTCGGCTTTGTTACGCCTACGGTAACGATTACAATCTCGTTTTTTAACATTTATTTTGGTTTAGTAACGCCTTTCGGTTACGGTTCCGATCTTGTTCCTCAAAATTTATTTCGGTTTCGTTGCGGTTTTGGTTTTGTAACGCCTTTCGGTTACGGTTCCGAACTCGTTAATCAACATTTATTTCGGTTTCGGTTACGGTTTCGCTCCGGTTTCCGTTTTGTAACGCCTTTCGGTAACGGTTCCAATCTCGTTCTTCAACATTTATTTTCTAACGACTTTCGGTTACAGTTCCGATCTCGTTCTTCATCATTTATTTCGGTTTCTATCCGGTTTCGGTTTTGTAATGCCTTTCGGCTACGGTTCCGATCTCGTTCTTCAAAATTTATTTTGGTTTCGTTGCGGTTTCGGTTTTGTAACGCCTTGCGGTTGCGGTTCCGTTCTCGTTCTTCAAAATATTTCGGTTTCGGTACGGTTTCGTTCCGGTTTCGGGTTTGTAACGGCTTTCGGCAACGGTTCCAATCTCGTTCTTCAACATTTATTTTGGTTTCGGCTACGGTTTCGTTCTGGTTTTGGTATTGTAACGGCTTGCGGTAACAGTTCCGCTCTCGTTCTTCAACATTTATTTCGGTTTGGGTTACGGTTACGCTTTCGTTCCTGTTTTGGTGTTGAAACGCCTTTCGGTAACGGTTCCAATCTCGTTCTTCAACATTTATTTTCTAACGACTTTCGGTTACAGTTCCGATCTCGTTCTTCATCATTTATTTCGGTTTCGGTTTCTATCCGGTTTCGGTTTTGTAATGCCTTTCGGTTACGGTTCCGATCTCGTTCTTCAAAATTTATTTTGGTTTCGTTGCGGTTTCGGTTTTGTAACGCCTTGCGGTTGCGGTTCCGTTCTCGTTCTTCAAAATATTTCGGTTTCGGTACGGTTTCGTTCCGGTTTCGGGTTTGTAACGGCTTTCGGCAACGGTTCCAATCTCGTTCTTCAACATTTATTTTGGTTTCGGCTACGGTTTCGTTCTGGTTTTGGTATTGTAACGGCTTGCGGTAACAGTTCCTATCTCGTTCTTCAACATTTATTTCGGTTTCGGTTACCGTTACGGTTTCGTTCCGGTTTTGGTATTGTAACGCCTTTCGGTAACAGTTCCGATCTCGTTCTTCAACATTTATTTCGGTTTCGGTTACGGTTACGGTTTCGTTCCTGTTTTAGTTTTGTTACGCCTTTCGGTAACGGTTCCGATCTCGTCCTTCAATATTTATTTCGGTTTCGGTTACGGTTTCGTTCCGGAATCGCTTTTGTTGCGCTTTTCGGTAACGGTTCCGATCTCGTATTTCAACATTTATTTCGGTGCCGTTGCGGTTCCGGTTTCGGTTTCCAAATAAAGACACGAGCACAAAAAATGTACTATTAAAAACTCAAGTATGTATGTAGCTTCAAAATAGGTCTGATGTCAAAACGTGTCTTTTGTAACCTTGCTCGACAATCTTCAATGACACTTTTTAAGTGTACCATTTTGTTAATAAAAAATACCTATGTCTCTACTAAAAGAAATAACCGGTTCTGGCTTTTGAAACCATTTCGGTTTCGGTCTTTTTCAGATCAAAATAACGTTTACGGTTCCGGTTTGAGTTTTGAAAAATTAATCGATTTTAATCGGTTACGGTTTCGGTTTCAGTCCTTCGATATTATTAAAATCCTGATATAGGGTTACCAAAAGTTCAAAGAGATACTTCGCTGTTGTCTTACGCTTTTTTCTTCTTTATTGCGATTAGTCCCTCTGAAAACTCGATCCAACGACGTCAGTCTATGGTGATACACCAAAAAAAAACTTTTTTTTTTCGATTTTGGAGTCATGGTGTCATGCAACACATTTATGTTTCTGGTACAACGAAAATTTAAAGAAAAATTCTTTGGGAGACTTTTCGTTACTGTTGTTGTTGTTGTTGTTGTTGTTGTTGTTGTTGTTACCCGAAAATACTTACGGAAGGTTTCGATAGTGATAAGGATATTTAGGTGAAGTCCGAAACGAATCCGGTACGTTCTGCTACTAGAACCCGCTCTAAGAATGATTTGTTTGACTCCTTACGACAGGCATGCCTTACTGCGTGAACATTCTAGATATAATCATGTCCTGGTGTACCAATCATTCGTGAAGTATACGCCAGCATACTGAGTCAATCTTTTCACTTTTTCATTGAAATTCTATTTAACTAAACCACATATTAAAATTGTTTTTCGTCCCGGTCTAATGTACATATGAGCCCCTTAATGCACAAGTGGTATAAGTCCAACTTTTCTCGAACTGAAAAATTTTTGTGTTGTCTACAAATTTTATTTGGTTTCTATGGGTGCTAGGAGTTACCCCGTTAGCGTGTTATATACCTGCAAAAATCGAGAGTACTCTATTTCCTATCTAAAGAGTACTCCAATTGGAACATCAGAGTACATCAAATGTAATCCTATTTCCTATAAAAATTGTGCTCCAATTAACATTGCTGCATTGGTCCGATAGAGTATACAAAGGATTACTATTGGAGTACTCCAATATCAAAAAATTGGAGCACATAATCCAACGATTTTTGCAGGGATAGAACACATTTCCCCTACATAGATAGCGTCATGCCCAACTCAAAAAAAAAAAAAAACGAAAACTGGGTAATTTTACACTCAGCAATAGATATTATACTAAACATACTTACATTTGAATAAAGTCGTAAAATAGTTTTTCACATTCCACTTCTCTTTATTTCAGGCTAACGGTGACTCTGCTGTGGGTAAATATGTTGCCGGTAGTGTAGTCGGTGCTGGTGCTGATGCAACACTCTTCGTTGCCAACCATGCCTACTAAATAAACGCAACAAAAAAACCAAAAAGCAAAACGGAGGTGCTGTAAAAGCCATGACAAAAGGAGGCATTCTAAAAAAAATAGAATACAATTCTAAGCAAATTGTAGTGAAATATGGATTAATGTTTGTTGTTATTTATATTAAGAATAAAGTGATACAAATAGCTAAACTAGAAAAACAAAGTAGAAATCAAATGAACTAAGGTGGAAAACAGCGCGAGTAGAGTCATACTGCAAATGGAAATTTTAATGATAAAGGCGAAAAGAAGTTTGTTAAAAAAAAAAACAAATTCACCTCGCTGCCTTTTGCTCCCACCTGGTAAATGCGAATTTACTATGAGCGAATTGGAAATGCAACAATTCGTGAGCATATAAAATACATTATTAATTAACTTTAACATAAAAAAGCAACAACAACAACATTACAAATGTATATTCATACTGCAAATGTGTTTTGAATTTTAAAACCGTTGCCATAGCAACATCTCGAGACATACATCAGCACCCTGTAAAGGTTTATCATGGCTACGCCGAATGCACGAATAATTAAGTTTAAAGAAATTTAATAAGAAAACAAAAAAAATATTTGCTGTTATTAATATTATTAAAAAAAAAAAAACAAATTTATTATCATTATGTATATGTTTAAGTGAATAAGAATATATATCATGTTGGCAGTTTGAAAAAAACCAAAATCAGACAAAATGCAAAAACAACTATCTACTTGAAAAGTATATAAAATATAAATAAAAATAAATAAAATTATATAAAAAACGTTAATATCTGTATGTGCTATTATTCAACTAGAAAAAACAAATCGATGCGATCGAGAAATGTAGTTTGCCGTAAAGGTTTTTAAGAAAATAATAAATTATTTTACTTAGATGTT
>CAXKVI010000001.1:175496673-175554173 GCA_964058755.1 Campiglossa producta | reverse complement strand
GCAATTATACGCACACTACCACAGATGAGTTGACTTAACAAGTGCAATTACGCACAGAATTACACTCCTAGCCCCCTCATTTTGGTATAGTGAAAAACTTGAAAGAAAATGGGCAAATCCACGAAAAACGTAAGTTTTTCTTTCTCACAGACCTTTACCATGGAATTTTAGGGGCTTTCTTCGAGGGAACCTTTGTGGGATCACGTCAGGACAATGTCCGAATCGTTTCGGATTTTTTTCGGGAGCATTAAGGGATTTTTTAGAATCATTTGTTTCGATAGTTTTTTTTTGGAAAATTTCTTAATTGTTTTGGGCCAATCAAGAGTTGCTTTTGAGATAATTTTGTAACTTTTTGGCAAACATTATGGAATCATTTTCCATCTGTTTCGGCAGCATTTCGGGATCATTGCCCAAAGCCTGAAATAATCAAAAATTATTTGAAAATTATCCGAAAAAGTTCTGAAGCGATATGGAAAACAATTCTCAAATAACCTCAAATTTAATGCCGCAAAATAAATTCCAAAGTTATCGCTCAAAAGTCAAGAAATGATCCCTAAAACAATTCCGAAAAAGTTCAGAAGTGATCCCTGAACATTTCTGAAGTGTTTTCGAAATAGTCCTTCGAAGGTTCTTACATTGACACGAAGTAAGTAGTCCCAAATAAGGAGCTATTTTGCGTCAATAACTCCGACTAGCCCTATAAAACTATAGTCAAATCACCTCAGTGAATTTCTAATTTATCTCGAAATACAGGAAAGTTCTATAGAATACACACATTTTATAACTTTAAAAGACCTATTAGACCTATTATTGATGCCCGGTACTATCTCGAGAATCGCTTGATGGATTTCCATGAAATTTTTCATAGAGATAGTATGCTTCATTCTTAGACATCTTCCTTCAGTGTTGGGCGTTTAACAGGGTTGCCACCTATCTATTTTTTTTTAAGTGTTGAGCAAGGTATCTCAAACAGGGTTGGGCCATTTTGAATAAAAAATTATTCAAATAAAAAATAAAAAATTATTCATTATTTTAAAAAATTTTAGTGATTAGTGACCGGCTATAATTATTCAAAAAAATGAATCGTTTCGAGACTGTTTCGAGATCGTTTCGGGTCTGTTTTGGGATCGTTTTGAGACTGTTTCGGGATCGTTTCGAGAATGTTTCGAGATCGTTTCGGGTCTGTTTTGGGATCGTTTCCGGACTGTTTCGATCGTTTTCGGGATCATTTCGGGACTGTTTCGGAATCATTTTGGGGATCATTTCGGGACTATTGTGAGATCGTTTCGCGACTGTTTCGGGATCGTTTCGAGACTGTTTCGAAATCGTTTTGGGTCTGTTTTGGGATCGTTTTGAGACTGTTTCGAGATCGTTTCGGGTCTGTTTTGGGATCGTTTCCGGACTGTTTCGATCGTTTTCGGGATCATTTCGGGACTGTTTCGGAATCATTTTGGGGATCATTTCGGGACTATTTTGAGATCGTTTCGCGACTGTTTCGGGATCGTTTCGAGACTGTTTCGAAATCGTTTTGGGTCTGTTTTGGGATCGTTTCGAGACTGTTTCGAGATTGTTTCGGGACTATTGCGAGATCGCTTCGAGTCTGTTCGGGGTCCTTTTGGGACTGTTTCGGGACCGTTTCGGGGCTGTTTCGGGATCGTTTCGAGACTGTTTCGAGATCGTTTCGGGACTGTGTCGAGATCGAATCGGGATTGTTTAGAAATCGTTTCGGGCCTGTTCGGGATCGTTTTGGGACTGTTTCGGGACCATTTTCGGGATTATTTTGGGATCGTTTCGGGATTATTTTTGGAATAATTTTCGGGATTATTTCAGGATCGTTTCGGAATCATTTTGGGGATCATTTCGGGACTATTTTGAGATCGTTTCGCGACTGTTTCGGGATCGTTTCGGGTCTGTTTTGGGATCGTTTCCGGACTGTTTCGATCGTTTTCGGGATCATTTCGGGACTGTTTCGGAATCATTTTGGGGATCATTTCGGGACTATTTTGAGATCGTTTCGCGACTGTTTCGGGATCGTTTCGAGACTGTTTCGAAATCGTTTTGGGTCTGTTTTGGGATCGTTTCGAGACTGTTTCGAGATTGTTTCGGGACTATTGCGAGATCGCTTCGAGTCTGTTCGGGGTCCTTTTGGGACTGTTTCGGGACCGTTTCGGGGCTGTTTCGGGATCGTTTCGAGACTGTTTCGAGATCGTTTCGGGACTGTGTCGAGATCGAATCGGGATTGTTTAGAAATCGTTTCGGGCCTGTTCGGGATCGTTTTGGGACTGTTTCGGGACCATTTTCGGGATTATTTTGGGATCGTTTCGGGATTATTTTTGGAATAATTTTCGGGATTATTTCAGGATCGTTTCGGGATTATTTTCGGGATAATTTTTGAGGTTATTTCGGGGTTCATATTTGATATATTTTCCGAAATCTATTTTGAAAAGTTTATGTTGATAAGTGAGACTATAGCTCAAAATCGAAAATATCGAGCAAACTCGATCACCCAGGTACTGATATCTTGTTCGTAATTGAACATTTCTGATGTGGCTTCGGCCAATTTTTCAAATCAGGAAGACAACCTCGTCTTTGATTTTTGTATTATTATAACCCCAAGCCAATTGCCAAGATGCGTGATAACGTGGACTTGACCTTGTCAATACGCATGACTGCAGATAAAATAGATCGGAGTGCCGGTGTCCTTGACCTAGATATGTAAATATAAGAATAACTCTCTTTACGCAATTGGATATACATATATTTATATGTAGCAAAAATTAATACATATTGCCAACAAATATTTAATTACGAAGCAACATACATTGTACATATGTACGGCGTAAGTATTTAATTTAAAAAATTTTACCAGCAAAAACAACTCTATTTTTATAGCAAATATTCTGCGCAATATTGGAGTTAATTAAGTACGTTGGGAATATTCCACTGTCACTCGACCAAGCAAACAAACAGGCCAACACAATCAGGCTGCTAGAACTGGTCGTAGATCGAGAAAATAAACAAGCACAAGAAAGTATAACAACATCTTGAGCAAAAACGCAAATGCTTAGATACTTCTGGCGCTCGAACATTGGTTTATGATGCTGTTAACTTCTTCTTATTTATTGTTTTTCAAGATTTAAGATATACATATATGCTGCCTTGGCTGACATACATAATTGATTCTGAGGAAAAAACCTTAGCGTAGCGGAAACTTAGGAGGGTAGTTTTTATAAATATTTATTAAACTTGTAAATAAAAAAAAAAAGTCCTATAAGAAGTAGGATGCCGATAATTAAGCCAATTAGAGATTTAGGCCTAACTTTTCTTCCAATTTTAGGTATCCATATTCACTTCATATACTCTTGGTATTAGGTAGTTCTTTTTGGTACCCGAAATTGTAGAAGAAAGAGCAAATGGGCATTTTTGACGTCCTCCGTGTAACCACTAGTGACCAAAAGAACATACCGAATATTTTTTTTCATCTCGCCACTTTTAAGTTTTGCATGAAAATAAAAATTATAATACAAGTCGCAGTGGGTTAACCCATTCAGGACCAACGTGACGTATACGTCACTGCAAGTTCTCATGTCTTTGTGATTCGTTGTAAATATATTACGTTGACAGAGTTTAGTTGTTAACTCATTTTTTTTTTATGATTGTAAAAATGTAATATATTATATTTTTATGAATAGCAAATAAAGTCGTGATTTGTTAGTTTGATAAACTTATACTTACACAGATTACGTGCACTCACGGTTTGCGGTAGTTACTACTCTTACACATATGCCTACATTACAATGAATGAATGTACATTTTCAGTTAAACTCTGAACATCAACAGTGGGATTTTATCCAACGTACTATATATGGGTCATTCCATGCCAAATCGACAAATTTTTTACTGCACCCCCCTTGATTTCGCTAAAAATTTGTTATCTTTTTCTACCCCCCGAAAGACATTTTTCAGATAAACTTTTTTTTTAAATGCTGTAACTTTTTCAAAAATCGACCGTTTGGGATCATTTTTTTTTTTAATTTTAGTTTAGTGCAGTTTTCGGAAAAAAATTTAAAAAATTTAAAAAATTTTAATTAATATTTTTTTTCGAAAAAAAAGTCCGACCCTTTTTTTATTTTTATTTTTTTTAACTCCAACTAATTCTGCAATAAGCCTCGCTAATAACAAACGCTTCTTTTTTTTGATTGAAAAAAAAAAAAAAAAAAATTCATTAAAAAGTTATATAAAATGAGCCAAAGGTGAAAATATTATTTTTTTTTTTCAATAAAAAAAAAATAGAGGGGATTGTCGGCACATCTTGTGATATAAATGAGCCAAGTTTAAAAAACAAATTTGTTTCAATCAAAAAAAAAAAAAAAAAATAGAAGCAAGAATGAAACGTTGGATTGCCCGACGTGCAACTTAAAATTTAAGATATTACTTTTTTCGATATCTCAACCGGTTTTGGAGTTATCGCCCAATATGTGGACCATGTCTGTCTGTATGTTTGTGGTCGTAACACTCTAAAAGTATTGAATGGAATTGAATCGTTAGATTGCTAGACGCTCAACTTAAAGTTTAAGATATCAGTTTTTGCGATATCTCAACGGGTTTTGGGGTTATCGCCCAATATGTGGACCAGGGGTGACCAAAAATGTCTTAGTACAATATGGGTGTCAAGCGAAAGGTGTCAATGAGTGCTATAATATGCGATGGGATTCATTGAAATATCTGAAATGGTTTGGGAGATATCTTGAAATTTCGATAGCTCGACCGGTTTCCAGTCTTTTTGTTGGATTTTATTCTTTGCTAACCCAGCTGCAAAAAAAAAACAGACTAGTATTTTTATAAAAACAAATTTTCTCAAATATGAACATTTTTAATATTTTTTTTTTTTATTTTTTATTAAAGGAAAAAGATCAAGCTTTAAATTAAAATTAAAAAAAAAATATTAGTAATGTCCAAATTTCAAAAGAATTGATAATTTTTTTTAGTAAAATTTTTACCAAAATTTTTCAATTAAATTTTTTTAATTTTATTTATATTCGAAAATATCGAATTTTTAGTGGTCAGAAATTTTACCCCATATGAGGACATCAGAATAGGGCTTCAAATTAAAGATGTGCAACATTAAAAACTTATTCTACAATTTTGTTGAGTGCATGTTCTTTATTTACTTGCTCAATCGCATTAATATGCGCAAATATGGTACCTAATATCTTCACCTAATGGTGTGTTTACACTATGCAAGAAAAAGACATCATCAACATAGGAAGATTTTTTTTTTTTGGTTTGATCGATTCATAACTTTAACCAGGGTCGCCAGGACTTTAAACCAACTGAGCCCTACAAAAACAACGTCACAATTTCGACAGCAATATCATTCCTGAAATCACAAAAAATTACTCGAATGTGTTTTTATATGCGCCGTGGTGGAGACGATAAAGGTATTCCAAAAATAGTATTTCAGGGATTTTTTGCATTTTTTATGCGAATCTGGTTTATTCTTGGAGTCACAAAAGAGCCACATGTTGTTGTTGTAAGGCCACAGCGAGCCAAAAGAGCCGTTACGTGGCGATTTCTGCTGTAAACTATACCTATGAACCGAAATTTTTATGTATATGTGAAGTTCTATATCAAAGTGCTCTCTCTGAAGGCACCTTAACTATCATGGTTATATAGACTATATTGAAGAATATACGAACTTTTATGTCTATCAATGCTTTCTAAAGATATTATGACTGACGCATTAAATGATGAAAAAAAAAAATCTGCATATACAAATAAAAATGTCTGGAACAGTGATGGCATTTGTTACTAAAGGTACTAACTTTGGTACCTATTGAACTACAGTCTTTGAAAGTACTAAATTAAAATACAGGGCAGATGAAGTGACCGGTAAATTTATAGTGAACTTTAAAATTGAAGGCTAGATGAGAGCACAGCTTTAAGCTTTCCAGAGTTCAAAATGTCAACAGAATGCTTTACTCATAGTATTTATGATCCACTCCTTTCAGATCTCGTTTCAACTACGTGTTTTTTTAATGACTCTTCAATGTGAAGAGCTACTAATGTAACAATATTTTTATCACCGCCTCTGTAAGCTCAATGCGACAGCTACTAAGTAGATGATGCCGTCGTTGTTATCACAACGCTAGTTTGAATAACAACAATCAACTGAGCATTCTTTGTTGACCTTTCCCAACATTTATATGTATATTTCTATGTATATTGAAGAAAACGAACGGAAGCTTAAAGTACTTTCCATGGAAGGCGGCCCATCAAAAGAATTCTATTTAAATATCCGATATTTACTATTTTTTTTTTATATGTAGTTTGTCCCTTTAGCTGGCTTAAGAATGAATGCAGTTCCGCAGAAGTAGGTACTTATCAGAGTTCTACTTTAATATGCAATTGTGAAGTGGCAAAATAATAATAATGAATTAAAGCATTATGAAATGTTACATAAATATATAAATATACCCTTTTCGCGAAATTACCGTAATGACCATTTTTTTGAAATTTACTTTTTAATGCACATTTTTTCTAAACTAGAGTTCGCCCACTGGTTGAAATTCAACCACAAAGCTTATTTCATTTGCCTACCTTTTTGCTGTTTCTTAAATTTTCCATTCTTTTCATATTTTTTATATTTTTGTTTTCTATACATTCCTGTTCATTTTGCTCTTTCCTTCCTCTTTACACCAATCAGTCATATAATATGTTCATAATTATTTATTCTTCTTAGGTAGTCTTCATACGTATTTCTTTCCTTTCCTTTCCTTTCCATTGCTTTCATTTCCTTTCCTTTCCTCTCCTTTCATCTCATTTTATTTCTTTTGCTTTTCTTTCCTTCCCTATCCTTTTCTTTCCTTTCCTTTTTTCCCTCTCTTTTCTTTTCCTTTTCTCTTCTTTCATTTCATTTTATTTTCCTTCTTTCTTTTATTCATTTTTTTTTTCATTTCATTTCTTTTCTTTTATTTTTTTCTTTCACTTTTTTCCTTACCTTTCCTTCCCTTATCTTTCCTTTTCCTACCGTTTCCTTACTTTCTTTTTTCCTTTCCGTAACTCCTTTAGTTTTCTTTCTTTTCCATTCATTTCCTTTACTTATTTTTTTTTTAGCTTTTCATTACCTTTCTTTCCTTTATTTTTCATTCTTTTTATTTTCATTTATTTTCCGTACTTTCCTCCTCGCTACCTTTTCTCTCCTTTCTTTTTCTCTTCTTTCCTTTCTTTGTCTTTCTCTATTTGCCTCTCTTTTCCACTCCTTTATCTACATTCCTTTCCTTTCCCGTTCCTTACCTTAATTTACCTTTATTTTCCTTTTATCCATTCCTTTCCTTTCCCATTCTTTCCATTATTTTATACTTTTAATTATTTCATTTTGTTTTATTTTTATTTATTTTATATTCTTTCCTTTCATTTCCAACAAATTTTTTTTTTTACTTTCAATCACTTTTCTATTTCTTATTTTACTTTTTTTAGTTTTATCAATTTTCCTTTTTATTTTATTTCACTAAGTCTAGCCACGAAGGGCTTTGGGTTTTTTTTTTCAAAACAGAAGCAAGCTTTTGCTTCTCTGAATACCCAAGCACAGATTTTGTTTTTGTAAACACTGTTTGTACCTACGCTGAATAAAGTTTATTATTGCTGCCAACAAAACAACTCACACTCGGACTCTCCCCAACTGCAATGAATGTAAGCACAACAATGCAAGTGTACCTACTTACACACATAACAGCGGCTCTATAGAGTGAATGCGTGTTTAGCACTTGTAGTGGTGTGACTTTCAAATCATATTATAATTATTTTTTTTTAATTTTTGGTTTGTTGTCGCACACCCTGCTCGGCGAGACCTATCGATACATATCAAATTTTATATACCTTAGAATTGTGGTTATTGCAAAAAAGGGAGAAAACTTTTAAGCATTGCGCATTTATATATAAATAAATCCCTCAACGCATCGTCTGTTAAAATATTATAGCTAAAATCCATACAGTTGTGCAAAAAATCGGCTTTCTTTTTTGTCGTATCCCATACAACTCCTACTGTAATAAGAAACAAAAAATGCTCTCCTGTAAAATTTTTTTTTTCGTCGCTTACGATAATTTCGCGAAAGGGGACCGATATGTTAGTGCCTTTGAACTATTGTAAAATTCATGATCAATGACAAAAATTAGCTCACAGGGAAGTTCTATCGCAAAATACCATAATTTCGGAAAGTCTAGGGGTTTTGTCCTCATCCTCAAATTGATCCTCCAAAACCTAGATCCCTGAACTACTTAGCAATATTTTCACCCTATACCTACTACGAAGTTTAAATTAAATTACAGCTACAGAACGCCTCCTTAATTACATAGAAGTCATAATCATCAAAGGTGACGACGAAATAATAAAATAAATGAGAAATATAGATACAGTTTTAATTATACTTACACGATTTTAATTGATTGACCCTCGTTATTTTAATAATTATAATTGAAACTTATAAAACGTGTATGCGTTTGAAAAATCAAGTACAACGAGTGCAAACCAGGGACCGTAATGCTAATGGCTATCGACTGAAAACAAAAATTATATATTTTTTTTTAGCTTTGAACGAAACAAATATTCTTATCTTAGTCCGGTGAATATAAAAATTTGAAATGACAATGATTGGACAGAGCCAAATTTTGGTAGAGAGCTTAAGTATGTACGAAGTCAGAAAGTAAACTTGCTAAAAAGTTATTCGGAGTCAAAGGTTAACCTTTTAGTTTTTTTGGACTTTCCTCGAAAACGTAAGTTTTTTTCGAAAAATTACCTGAGACTAAGTTGTAAACCTGACATTTTTTTTACCAGGTTTACCTCAATGAAGAAAACTGCAAAAGTCCCCATCGCTTCCATTTGTGCTAAAAAAAAGTTATTCGTGGTCAAAAGTCGAGAAAAATAAAAATAAATCTGATATTTTGATTTTTCTCGACTTTTGTCCCCGGATAACTTTTTTAGCACAAATGTTATCGATGGGCACTTCTGAAGTTTTCTTTCTGGCGGTAAACCTAAGCTTTCTACCAAAATTTAGCTCTGAGGGAATTATTGTTATTTAACCACTTTTGTTAGATCTATTTTGGCTGAACTATCTGATTGCTGTGGAAAAATCATAGGTTTTGAAAGATATATTTTAAAAACAGCAAAACTCTATATAAAAATAATATACTACACTCAAAGAAACAATCATTCTAAAACGAACGAAGCAAGTCCAAAACTGGGAACATTCGTGCAAAGTCTGTCAGTAATATTTCGAGTTAACTCTTGAACGATGGTCTTATTTTGAGAATGGATTTTTCAAGAACATGTTTTATGTTTCATGACCCGTTTGAACTTGGACTGATTTATGAACATTTTTAACTTATTCTGAGAACATTTTCATTTTAGAAACATTTTGGGTCAAAGTAAAAAAAAAATCTAAAAAAAAAAAAAAATGATTTTCCAGAGTTCACCGGGAGTCGGGCCTTCACTGCTTTGACTGCTGAACGGTCGTGTTTACCATCAGGCCACCGAGTACTTACCCTGTAGGGAAAATCTCTAGTTCAGAGCTAGTTTGCTTCTAGTGCGTTCCGAACCAGTACTAGCTCGCGAACTATCTTTTTTACATGAAATCAACTGGCGAATTTAACATGGCGATGTCCTAGGCTGGAACTAGTACAAAATTCTACAGTTTGGCTCTAGTTCGTTTATTGGTACTATTTCTATAGTTCTGAACCATTTCTAAGCATAGAAACGAATATAAATTAAATTCAAAAACTTAAATTCAAATACGAATCCAAATGCCTTTTAACGACTCCTCAAACACTGGTTTCGAACTTGTGAAAATGTAATCACTAACGTAGTAGTTCTTATTGGCCACTTTATATCTAGTTCTGAACCTGAAATTTGTTCACTAGTGCCTGAGTTCCCTGCAGGGAACTAGTGAAAATGTAGTCACTAACGTATTAGTTCTTATTGGCCACTTTATATCTAGTTCTGAACCTGAAATTTGTTCACTAGTGTCTGAGTTCCCTGCAGGGTAGTGTCTGAGTTCCCTGCAGGGTATGTTTGCCGGCGTCTAATTGCAGCTTTGTTCTGTTAAAGTTGTTTACAGAATAAATGCCTAAAAGTATGCAACGATGTTGTAACGTTCTCGTTATGTATTCTGATGATAACACCGACCCTTCTTTCTTCGACAACATCGTTCTGATGATAACATCGACCCTTCTATTTTCGATAACTTCGTTGGCATTTCAAGAACCTGGTTGTTATTTTGAGACAGGATGGTATATTTTCAAGACCAAGTGTTCGTTTTTTAAGGCCAAAAAATCAAGAACACGAAAATCTAAAATTGAGACCTGTGGTGCTGCATTTTAGAAAGCTATTTTTCGCTGAATGTAGTTAACGTCGGAGATCGGCCAGTCAAATCAAAGTGAACTTTTTTATAATAAACAAATTTTAATATTTGGATAAATCCTCTCGACATAGGCTATATTTTTTCCGCTAGATGGCACTGGAGTCGTTTAATTTGCAAAATCCATATTTCTGATTCGATTCTATTCCTTTTTCGCAAGTATATATTTGATATATAATGAAAATGTTGTTACAAAAAATAAACCAGCCAGTTGGCGCTCGAGTCGGCTTTTTTAAAAAAAAATCTGTATTTACCCTTCAGGCAAAAGAACTGCTACGTGATATATCACAAACCGGTCACAAATAAAAGGAACCTGTCCCAATTTTTATTCGTTACTATGGAAAAGACCTGCAACTTCGCCATAGGGTTGTCATTGGAGGTGAGCAATTCCCACCGTATAGAGACTTTTGTGGCAAAACTGTGATGGGTTGAAAGAACTGGTTCTTTGACGAAACTTTAGTTGTAGACCGGTGATGGGTTGAGAGGTTGCGTTAATACCTACGGGTGGCGCTTCTCTCGTTGAATGAATTGAACTGGTGAAAGTCAGAATGACTCTTAAGGTACGGGCACACCTAGCGAAACGACGCGACGCGACCAAAAGTTGCCTATTTGATGAACTATGTTGTGTCGCGTCGTGTCGCGTGGTGCTGCTGTCGCTAGATGTACTCTGCTCCATAAGAACACATGCAAAGAATATTTGGTCGAGTCGCTAGTTGTAACCTTAGATTTAGTGATGCACGAAGTGACAAGTCACACACCGTGCCTTACAAAGGATCGTTCCTGTCCTCTTGGGGACAATTGTCGCCGTTTGCATGAAGGATAGGGTCCGTTTTTGTAAGTTTTGCGACATAGTCGCAGACATCTGCTAATTACAATTAAATTTGTTACTTCTATGGGCCACTCTGCCACAGGTGATTTGTCTCCTCAGTAAACCGGTTATGTAATAGGCAACACTCGCTAAAGAGAAAAAGTGAAAAAATAGTAGGAGTTCGTATCTTTTTCCTTTACACAAAAAAATCATACTATTTTCGGTCGCTGTTTTAATCGAAATGTTTCATTTACGATTCATACAATTTCAAGTTAGTTGCCCTTATATGTTAGCATTAGCATTATGATTATTAAGATTATTATAATTATTTAGGCTGTATATTTGAGTACAGCATCAAGTACTCGCCTTGTAGATACGTTATTCTCTTTACCTCATGATTTGTTGAATGAATCATTTTGAATGCTGTTTTACCTTACGAGTAGGAAACAACAAAGTCTTCTAGTAAATATTATTAAAAAGTGTGTTGTGTTGAAAGAATTATGAGTGGTAAGTATATAATTTTTTTTAAGTAGGTACTCAACTTATTTGCTGACCAAATGTTTACCTTAAGTTTTTGCGCAATTTTTTTAATTAACTTAGTTGCTAAATAGTCAAATTTTGTTAGGCAAGTTTTTATGTGGTCAGGCCCCCTTTTTTTAGATTGACACGTCATCGATTTACTAAGTGCTTATTTTTGGGAATTTTATCTCAAAAAATGATATTTATATTTCATTGGAAGTGGGTTGGTTTCACGGATAACTTAAGCGAGCCCTTGACACGATTATAGTTAAGGACTGCGACTTAAACTCTTTTTCTGTAGGATTAACCATTCGTGGTATCCTCAATCCAACTTACCTGTGAGTTGATAAATACACTGTTATCAGAATTTATTATTAACTTTGTTCTAATTATATAACAAGTACCGGGGTAACCAAGCTTGCTCAGTATTTTTGATTTTGTCGCATAGTTTACATCAGGCTTGAGCCACTTCGAATAAAATAAAATTATTCATCGTTTATAAAACTTTGAGTGATGGGTGAACGGTTATTTTTTATTCAATTGCAATTTTATCAAAATGATCTCAAAATAACAACAAAATGACCTTAAAATGATCCCAAATTTATCCCAAAATGATCCCAAATTGACCCCAAAATGATCCTAAAATGATCGCGATTTGACGCCAAAATGATCTTAAATGATCCCAAAATTATTCAAAAATGACCTCAAAATAATCCGAAAATGATCGCCATGTCATCCAAAAATGATCCCAAATTGACCCTAAATGAACCCGAAATGATCCAAAATTGACCCCAAATGAACCCCTAAATAATCCCGTAATGACTCAAAAATGATCTCAATTTGACCAAAAAATGATCCAAAAATTACCTCAACATGATCCCAAAATGATACCCAAATCACCCCAAAATAATCCCAAAATACACGAAAATGGTCGCAAAATTACTCCAAAATGATCCCAAAATCAGCAAAAATAGTCCCAAAATGAAAAAAAAAAATCGCGTGTAGCGATTAAATTCAGAAATAACGAAATATGAAAAAAGAAACGGTTTAGATTCACAATTTCTTACTTCCGGGAAGTGGACAAGGAAACCGACCAATTCGAAAATATCTTATACATGGTACGTTTTCCTTCAAATTCGGTACGTGGGTAGAGTTATGCCTAAATTAACCGGGGCCAATACGAATGGGATATAGAGAAAGAGGGGCGTGGAGGAAGAAAAGAGGGGAATGAACAGAAAAAGGGAGGGAGATAGGAAGGAGAGTTGTAAAAGGGTTTATAAATTTCGGTTAACCCTGCCTGAAATTGTCATATTTGGAATACGGCCAAAAATACCATTCATTTGATACCCATATTGGCATATCAAGCTCGATATTTAAAAAAAATTGGGATAGGTGGCAACCCTGTAAACCGCCATAAGTGGCAACACTCATGTTTATGTTGTATGTGCCAAATTTTATCCAAATCGGTCAAGCAGTTCCCGAGATATACGAACAAATAAATAAAATGCGGTTAGCTGGCACCTTCAAGTGGCAACCCTGTTTGAAATTGTCTTATTCGAAAATACCTTTCATTTGATAGATATCCATATTGGCATATCTAGCTCTATATTTAAAAAAAAAAAGGGATAGGTGGAAACCCTGTTAACCGCCGTAAGTGGCAACACAAGTGGCGAAAATACCTTTCATTTGATACCCATATTGGCATATCTAGCTCTATATTAAAAAAAAATGGGGATAGGTGGCAACCCTGTAGACCGCTCTTATTCGCAACACTCATGTATATAATCTTAGAATGAATCAAATTGTCTATATGCAAAATTTTATTCAAAGCGGTCAAGCAGTTCCTATACGAAAAAATAAATAGATTGCGGTTAGGTGGCAACCCTGCTTGAAATTATCTTATTCGAAAATACCTTTCATTTGATATCCATATTGGCATATAGAGCTAATATTTAATAAAATTGGGATAGGTGGCAACCCTGTTAACCGCCTTAAGTAGCAACCACCAAGAATTCTGCTCGGCCTAACTATTACAATTTGTGCAGTGTTAGCTGGATCCTAGAACTTTACTTCCTATTTAATTTGCACAGCTAAACATCGTGGTGAAAATTGCCTACGCCTGAAAGTCTGCAACATACGCCTGAAAGTCGGCTACAATTTCTATTTCCGTGTCATAACTTCCGTTTCATCGTCAACCATTTTCTCATATTTTACTCTCAATCAAAACTTCATATCGCCGCCTGAGAAGTAACTTCAAAAATGTATAAAAAAAGTTTGAATCCTGAGGTCTGAGGAATTGAAAAGGTGGCAACCCCATTCCCAATGCATGGCAGGGATATACTTACTTACTGGCGCAGCTCAGAAACTGTTTCCCAACAACTTTACCTGTTTCAAGAAGATACCTGTTTCGAGAAGAATTTCCCACAGGCAGTCAAAAAGTACAGTAAAAACTCGTTATTTAAGACACATGTGTAGGTTTTATTTTTTTATAATTTTTTTTTTATTTTTTATTTTTATTTTATTTAGCTCAGAAAACAATTCAGTTCGACCACCAAAAAAAAATTACAAATACTTGGAGTTCACATAATTTTTTTTTTTTGTGTCGAACTGTATTGTTTTCAGAGCTAAATAAAATTAAAAAAAATTTTAATCCTGGAGTCTGGGGTTTTGAAGAAATGGCAACCCTATTAATACTTACTTGCTGACGCAGCTCAGAGACTGATAACTGTTCCTAGAAGAATTTCCCGCAAGCACCCAAAAAGTACAGTAAAAACTCGTTATTTAAGACACATCAAATATTAGGTTTTATTTTTCTTTTATATTTTTAAGTCAAATGTGTTTTTTGTTTTCTCTTTTTTGTTGGCTTTTTTTTTAGTTCTTTGAATAAATATTATTATATCTTTTTTCCTTAGTTTTACATGCTTAAATAAATTACTTTGTCACATAATTGATATCACTTAATTAGTTAGTTTGTGTGTTTTTTTTTTCGTTTGCACATTTTCTTTTTAAATTTACTATAAATATATTTTTATTAATAATAAAAAAGCTTTCAGTTATCAACAATTACTTTAAAAGTATTTTAGTTTAGCTTAATAAATAATTTATCTAATAGACAGTCATAGTTGTAGATATATTACTATTTTTTTGCTAATATATTAGATTAATAATAATAAAAAAAGTTGTTTTCTACTACATATATAGTTTATAAATAATTAATTAGTGAATTTATTTAATAAAAAAAAAATAATTGTTTTAACATCACATTTGGCTTTTCATTTGACATTCGTTTTGTTTTTTCTTTGTATTTGTTTTTCGGTTCCACTCTTTTCATTTTTTTTTTTTGCGCTACAATACCTGAATAATTTAAATAAATAATTGTAAAAAAAAAGAGTTAAATACATTTAATTGCATTTTGCGGTGTGAACATTCGATTTCGATTAGCAAATTTGATTGTTTACATACAAACAAACGCTTTTGTTGTAATGATAAAATCTTCACATAAATAAAAGTACATAGTACTTATAAATAGTTTGTAAGCGAGCGTTGTAAAAAATTTAGTATTGAGAAACTAATTATAAAAATAATATTTACGTATAAAATTGTGTTTTTTTTTTGTGTGTAAACTCATTGTAATGTTTTTTTTATTGTTTCGTTTGGTTTCTTGTCTAATGAGACTTAATTGATAATTAAACTTAAATAAATTAGTAAAGCTATATGAGTTTTGAAAGCATGGCTTATAATTTGATTACTCTTTGTTTTTTTTTTGTGGTCTTGCCTGTTTCATTGTCTGTTTTTTAATTGTTTTGCTGTTAAACATTCATCTATGTAGTTTGTGTTGATTTTTAACGCAATAAAACCATGTAATTGAGCATACAAATCGGTTAAAAGTTCTATTCAGCGCGCTTTAATTTAATTCAGCGCATTGTTTTTGAGGTCTAAGTGATAAAACAATGATTATTGATGTTATTCAGCTCTAGTTAATTCAATTCAGCGCTGTTTTTTTATAAATGTTTAATCATTTTAGTTATGTTTAAGGTACTTTTGTTTGTTTTATCCAAATTTTTTCATGGTTTTAGAGGTTGAAGAGCATGTCTCACGATTTGTAAAATAGCTGAATGTGATTATTGACCATAGAAATCGGATACAAATTCTATTCAGCGCGCTTCAAGTTAATTCAGCGAATTATTTTTGAGGTCTAAGTAATAAAACAATGACTATTGATGTTATTCAGCTCAAGAAAATTCAATTCAGCGCTGGTTTTTGATCATTTTATTTATGTTTAAGGTACTTTTGTTTGTTTTACTAAAAATTTTTCAAGATTTTTGAGGTTGCCGCGCATGTCTGACGATTTGTAAAAATAGCTTCCTAATTTAGCAAAGCTTAATGTGATTATTGACCATAGAAATCGGTTAAAAGTTATATTCAGCGCGCTTTAAGTTAATTCAGCGCATTATTTTTGAGGTCTAAGTAATAAAACAATGATTATTGATGTTATTTAGCTCAAGTTAATTCAATTCAGCGCTGGTTTTAAATCATTTTATTTATGTTTAAGGTACTTTTGTTTGTTTTACTTAAAACTTTTCAAGATTTTTGAGGTTGTAGAGCATGTCTGAAGATTTTAAAATAGCTGTCTCACTCAGCAAAGCTGAATGTGCTTACTGACCAAACAAATCGGTTAAAAATTCTACTCAGCGCGCTTCAAGTTAATTCAGCGCATTATTTTTGAGGTCTAAGTGATAAAACAATGATTATTGTTATTATTCAGCTCAAGTTAATTCAATTCAGCGCTGGTTTTTTATGAATATTTAGTCATTTAATTAGTGCGTAAGGTACTTTTCTTTATTTTATTTTAAATTATCCATGATTTTTAAGGTTGGAGAGCATGTCTGAAGATTTGTAATTTACGAAATACTACGGCTGTAAAAAAGCTGCCTTATTCAGCAAAGCTGACTGAGATTAAGCTAAAATAGATTTAATTCAGCACGTTAAATTTAAGCATAATTCAAATTATAATGATAGTTAAGCAAAAGTGTTGCATTTGAATAAGGCGTTATATTCAGCACATTTAAACTTCATTCAGCATTTATTTTTAGCAGTTTTTCAAACGCTCATAAGAGTACACGCAACGATTTGCATTGCAGTTTAAAATTGTTAAATAATTTTCACAGGGGAAACTACTCAATCTCAAATTTTATTAATTTTTTTTGCGTAAGTAAACTAACAATGTTGTTTTATATAATTCAGCGCATGTAAAATGAATTCAGCGTAGTTTTTATAAGTTGAGAATTTGTAATAAGGCAATGAGCATGTAATAAGTGGCTATTCAGCTCAATAAAAGTACTGTAATGCATAAGTGAATATAGAACTATTTTCTATGTCTTATTCAGCGCGCTAAAATATTATTCAGCGCGCAAGAGTTTATATTCAGCGCATTAATTGTAACGTTTTAATATAATTCTAAAGTCATGCAGCGCAATTAAAAGTCAATTCAGCGCATTCAGCAACAATTCAGCGCTGCTTAAACTGTTTCATTTCGCTTTTCTTACAACAAAATGAAGTTAAATCAAAATCTTTTACATTAAAATGAGTATAATTCAGCAAAACTTTTCAATTTTATATCACGTCATAAATCATTTGTTAGTTTCAACTTTATTAGGTCTTGCGCTAATTTTTATACAAATGGCATAACACCTTATATAGCGCATTTGAATAAATTTGCTATAAAACTACAATACTTTATATGCCTTTTGCTCTCATTTACAGACAACGTTAATCATTTTTCGATTAGGCTTGTTTACATAAGTACGTGCGTATGTATGTGTGTATGTAGGTTATGGACTCATTTGTTGTTTAATTTTCTTTGTTTTATTTTTGTTGTTGTAATATGACTTTGGTTTATTTTTTTTTTTTACAATTAAAACTAATGAGGTATTTTGCTTGCTGCTTGCGAATATTTTTCAATATATCTCATAATTCTTCTTCGCTAAAATTTTAATTCACAACAGATAAATTGACTATGGCGCATACAATTTTATTTTACGCACTGTTTATTTTTTTTTTGGGTGTATTCGAAACATTTTTTAATTTTTTTTGTAATTTTATGCATTTAAATAAATTTTTTTTAGCTGGGAAAATTCTAAAAAGCTAATACTTTCTATACACAAATACTAATTATTTATAAAATGAGCGTGCGTTGAAAGTTTTTTAAAATATGCACCGTGAAAAAAATTTAGTCAAAATATATATTTCAATCGATTTCGTACTTTGTTATCTTGTCTAGTTTTTCAATGTGAAAATCAAAAAGCGAACAAAGTGTGAAATTTATTCCGGTACGAAAGTACAAACTATTATCAAGTGTTTTTTTTTTAGGCAGACACATGTCAGACTTACAATGCGTAGATACAGTGGGATAGTGGCAGTAAAAAAGTTATAAAAAAATTAAAAAAAAAAAAATTAAACTTTTTTCTGAGTTTAGAACTTGAAATAAGATATTAATAAGTGTTTATTCAGCTTCATGAGTTATATGTATGCTTCAGTGAATCTAAAATTGTTTTCTAGGTCTTATTCAGCGCGTATTAACTGTATTCAGCGCATTAATTTCAAACTCATATAAAATATTAATAACGTTTTAAAGTCATTCAGCGCAAAACAATTCAATTCAGCGCATTCCGCGTTTATTCAACGCTTTTTAGTTGGTTACATTTTTATTGATTTCCAAATAAATCAAGTGAAATTAATGTCTTTTATAAAAATTGTTTTTAGAAATAATACAATTTTTTTTACAAAAAAAAAAATTATTATAAAAATGTATAAATAGAACACATTGTTTTTTATGAACATATTGTTTAACTTTTTTCGCACAGTACTCACTTTCAAAGATATTAATTTGATGTTAGAAGGTAATTGAAATCAAGTTATATTTTTATTTTTTTTCAAAATTTTTTTTTTTTTTTCGAAAAAATTTTTATATAATTTTTGATAGCTCAAATTTAAATTTTTTTTCTATCTGCGCTTTCTTCCTTCTTTCTAAAGAATCAAGTGTTTATTATTATTAAAAGTAATTGCTATTGAGCTAAACTTTTATCTAAATTGAAAAAAAAAAAATATATATTCGGAAAATTTCGAACATTAATCACTTTTTTCACGTTATCTGCCCACTGTGCCGTTAGTCAGTATGAATGTAGGCTACAGTCATAAATATGTATAGCTTATATTCGTATGCATTCAGTTAGTAAAGTAGCTGCACTGCTTTCTATGCCGTAAGAATGTTAAATATTAGCAAGAAGAAGAATTAAGCAAAATTATTCAATGAAAAAATTATATTAAAATTCGATTAAGTGAAAAATTTTAAAAATTAATTTTTAGCAATTTTTTTTTTCAGTGAGTTAAAAAAACACTCTATTTATACACTGAGCGAAAAAATAGCAGTATAAAACTAGTTCCGATCGCATATAATATCACATTTTACAATGTTGCTGAATTAACATTTCAAGGTCAATTTAACAATGTTGAATTGTAGAAATGAAATCTGTTCAATTTTAAAATAACATTTTTATACTCGATGCAACAATTTTCAATTTCAACTGAATTTGCACTGTTTTCTTGCTCAGTGTATGTATGTATATCGTATAGTTGTCAACAGACAATGAATCTTGTTTTTAATTGATACGCTTAATTGATCATTTTTTTTCGAAATAATTGATTTTCTTGTATTAATTTTTTTGCGTGTAAAATCTTAAATTAATTTTGGTATATTTTTTGTTTGTTCTCAGTTGCTCTGTTTTGAAATACTTTGGTAACTGTATATAATTACTTTCAAAGAGTTATTTTTTTTTTTTTTTTTTTTTTTTTTTTTTTTTTGCTGAGTGTGAGTTTGTATGTCAGTGTAAGTGGTTTTTCCTGCTACTTAATTTAATTAATAATTTAAAAAATATATATCTACTACATATATATTTAGTTAGCATGATTAATTCATACATATGTATAAATATTAATGAGTTACTACTTATATTAGAATGTGACTGCATTACTACAGCTAATTAAAGCTTTTCTATGGTTTGCGTTTAATGGAAAGTTTAATTGCGAAGTACTATACGACACATCGATTATTTATTGTATTATTGAATCAATTGTAAATTCAAGCGTGAGCTATTTAGGCATGCAAATTTGTACACGGCTCACTTGCATGACTTTACAATTTTCTTTAGTTTCGTTATTTTTTTTTTACAATTTTGCTGTCTGAGTTGGCAGACATGCATACATACTTTTTCAGAGAGATAGATACTTTTTTCTGGATTTTGTACGGATGCATATTTCTTTAAAAATACTTCAAACTTTCAACTTTTTATAATGTCGATACTTTTGTGTACTTTATTTCTGCACTAAATTTTTTTCAGTGTAAATTTTTAATTTTTTATTTAATTTGTACAATTTAAATTGAATTCTCTGTATATATTTTCTATATTTTTAAAAATATTTTTAGGTCACTTTCACAAATAAGCTCAAAGGGAATTTGCATTTACATACAGTCACTCTTAAACAAAATGGAACACCTTTTTTTTGAAAAGTTTTTCAATTGTTTTCCATACTTCGCGTAAGGCCTAAAAGAGAAAAACTCGAGTGAAAAAGTTCTATTTTGTATAGATCCACAACCAAAAATGAAATTTAATTTCTAAAATAATTTTTTGAATAACATTTTTTTAATAAAATTGTTTTGAAACAAATTTTAAGCTTTCGTTTTATAAATGTCCAGAAAATTTTAAATTTTTTTTTTTTTTATAAATATTTTATTATTTCATCCAATTTTTTGAATATTTTTTTTTGAGTAAAATTAAAAAAAAAAATTTTTCCTTATTTGATTTTTTTTTTGAAATATTTTTTTTTCTTTTTGAATTTTTTTTATAGCTGCTACCGAAAAGTTTTTCTGGAAAAAAATTTTTTTTTTTGATAGATAAATTGTTTTGCATTAAATTTTTTTTCTCATAATTGCTGCCGAAAACTTTCATTAAAGTTTTAAAACTAATATTTGGTCAAATTTTTTGTTGATCTAAGTGATTTTTCTCTTCAAATTTTTTGTTGTAAATATTATTTCATAGAAATTTTTTGTTTTTAAAACCATTACCGAAAATTTTCACTAAAATTTTTTAATAAATTTTTGAAGAACTTTTTTTTTCAGAAAAATATTTTTTTTGTTTTGAAAATATTTTTTTTGTTTTGAAAAAAAATTTTTGTTTCAAAATCGATAGCAAAACTTTCTCTAAAATATTAAAAATTATTTTTGAATGAAATATTTTCAGATAAATATTTTTTTTTAGCAATATTTTTTTATAAACTTCTGTAAAAAAATTATTAAATTTTATTCAATATTTAGAAAAAACTTTTTGCTTCAAATTTTTTGTTGTAAATATTATTTCATCGAAATTTTTTGTTTTTAAAACCACTACCGAAAATGTTCACTAAAATTTTTTAATAAATTTTTGAAGATTTTTTTTTTCAGAAAAATATTTTTTTTTTTTTTTGAAAAAAATTTTTGTTTCAAAATCGATAGCAAAACTTTCTCTAAAATATTAAAAATTATTTTTGAATGAAATATTTTCAGATACATATTTTTTTTTTTTTTTTTTTTTTTTTTTTGTTGAGCAATATTTTTTTATAAACTTCATTTTTCAATTAGTATTTTTTATTAAATATTTAGAACAAAACTTTTTTGTAGGCAAATTAAAAAAAATATTAATTTAAGAAATTTTTGGACAGAAATTTAATTTTTAATTTTATTTAATTTTGATTTTTTTTTTTTCAAGAAATTATTTTTTTTAAATCGGTACCTGAAAAGGTTTTAAAAAAAGTGTTGATTTTACATGAAAATTATTCTATATGTTTTTTTTTTATTTATATTGTTTTGAATTTACTAAAACCCAAAACAACTTTTTAAAGAATTTTTTTTTTCAAACACTATTTTTTAAATGAGTTTCAAAATTTTCACTAAAATTGGAAAATAATTTTTAGAAATTTTTTAGTTAATTTGTCGAGAAATTTTTATAAACTTTCCCATTACCATTCCATCCAAACAAGAAATCAATAAAAAAAAAATCTCATCTGTCCCATTTTGTTTTCAAGTAACTGTGCTTACATATAACAATTTCAGTAAGTCGAAACTTTAGCCTTTCTTGTGCTTTTCATAACATTTTTAACTTTCAGAGATTTCAACACGAAACTAAAAAAATGTGAAGGTACTTTCAACAAGCGAAAATTATCTCTCCACCAATGTGTGTATGTATGTATGTATGCGTATGCTGATAAATTTATTATTTGCAAATAAGCCGAACAAATGAAACTAGATACTTAGGTACAAATACTTTGATAACACTCATTCTAATATCGCTTTCCACATATTTGACTTGAGTAGGGTATAAGCCGCATAAGCTGACTTTCTTATTTGCAAAAATGATAAATTTATAGCTCAACCATTCACTTTTTTGTGTAAAAATTTTTTTTTTTTTTTTTTTTGATATTAATTTTATTTAATTTTCTTTTTTTTATTTTCATTTCCACTATCTTGGTGTGCTCATATTTGGTAAGCGCTTAATGCTGCTCTAATAAAATTTTTAAACATTTAAACATTTACAAATTCAGCAATTCAACAGCCGCCCATAGCAGCTTACGCCCACCAAAACAAAAGGCGAGAGTTGTAGGTTTTACTTGATAGATCTACAATCTATTATTTGACTACTTGCTAGAGTTCTTAAGATTTATTAGCACACATACATGAAAGTACGAGTATGTGTGTGTGTGTGTGAAAAAAATATATATAGAATACTGACTGGTTTACTTGCTTTTCCACAGAGCGTTGCTCAACGCTTCCAAATTTGAATTGGATGGAGTAGTTGAATGGACGTATGCGACGTAAGCGACGCCGCCTGTGACACTACCAAGTTGTGCACCCGCCGTGTGGGAGACTGCTTTAGCGCTCATATTACGTTGCTTTGTCAGCTGTCTGCCGCGCGCGCTCGGGGCCTAGGTACACACTGTACGCCTGTCAAGACTTTCACGTCGCGCTGAGGCTGCGGCAATGAGGACAGCTCAACAGCCGTTTGCTCCAATTGCTGTGTGTGTGTGGCTTCTTTTCTGCCAGATTTGATTTACGCGCTGCCTTTATTTGGCTACAATTTCTTACGCGCTCCTTTCACACTTCAGCTGGCTCTACATGGTTCGATTGCTTGCTGGATGCGGCGCAAGTTTGCGCAGCAGCACAACCAAAGTTCTTTGAATTTTGAAAGAAAATTTTGAAGAGGCTACGTTTTGGCACAAATTTTCCATGCGTTGCGGGTAGTACTTCTGTGATGCGAGTTGTACCATTCGGCGAATTACCATTGCTGCTGCCGTTAAGCATGAGCGCTGTCTTGAGCGGCATTTGTAGATCACCATTTTTTAAGGCAGATGTGAGCGCTGGCGTTGTTGTTGTTGTAGACGTCGCTGTTTGTTTGGGTTCAACTATTTTTGTTACTGGAAGCTGTTGTTGATGTTGTTGTTCTTTGGTGTGTGGTGCGCCAAAGTTGATAATCGTGCTACAGCTGCTGTTTGGACGCAGTCCATGTATGCGCGCGGGGCTGCTGTGTCGATTGGGCATGCCATTCAATGTTGGTGCACCCGCGCCGCCCAGCGAGTTTTGTGGTGTTAGGAACTTGCAGGAGTTCAACGAATGCGTTGATGCTTTACTGGTGTTGCGGCGTATGTTGGCGCCACTGCGCATACCAGCGCAATGACGATTGAGGAAACCGCTACCGCGGCCGCTTGAGCTGTTTTGACGTTGTAACGTGCGCTCACGCGTGTGCGCTTCCAAACCGAAAAGGCGTTTCACACCACGTCGCACGCGCTTGTTGCGATACGCAAAGATGAAGGGAGAGGTGAGGTTGCCGAGTAATAACATAAAAATGGCAAGTTGTGTGGAGTTTTCAAAATTCGCGCTAGGCACGTGACTTTGTAGTAAAACAAGCACGCCGTATGGCAAATATGAAACCATAAACATTATCACCACCAATATACTGATGCGTACAGTGCGCGATTCTTCGCGGTACTTGAAGAGCGATGAGGCATTCGATAGGCGATGACGTAGCGTTGACATGTAGCTGAGCGCTTTTGGTGAACTTTGCGAGTTAAGGCAAGGTATTTGTAGCACATGCGAATGCTGACGACTCTGTGGGCTTTGTGGCGCAAATTGCTGATGGCGTACAGCGGTGGGTGTTGGATGATGTTGATGCGTATGCTGATGGCCCAGCAGATGCGGCGAACAGTTGGACTCGAGGGGGTCTTGTGTGTATTTATGCAAATTGGGCGAGGAGTGCACTTGACGGACGCCTTGCAACGCTTGCGCTTCATGCAGATCTTGCGAGGATGTACCCAGTAGAGGCAGCTGACGCGCAGAATAATTGCGCTTGATTTCACCGCTTGCTGTCTGCAGCGTCAGCAAAATATGCTGATTGCGCTCGGAGTAGCTGGGTTGCTCGGTAAGCGGCATCAATGGCTCTGTGTTGTATTCGCCTGATTCGAGTTGTGCGGCCTCATCGGACAAACCATCATCGGAGATAGTGGGCAATAGCACTTTAGCGGCTGAGTCGCGGCGCGCGCACACCGGTGATCCTCGGCGTTGATCGATTTGCATGTGCAGACCGCCACGCTCACATGCGCTGCCGCCGCCATTCGATGACGCTGATGAAACCGAATTGCGATGCGCGCACATATTCGCATACTGCAGTGAGGAGTTTGTGTGTTGATGATGTGTTAGATTAAGCGCACTTTGCAGCAGCGGCGATGAACCATTCTGACGCATGCGTAAACCATTCTCGCGCGCTTCACTAAATATGCGCCAATACATGCCGCAAACAAAACCAAAAGGCAGCAGGATGATGATGACAAAGTAGGCGCATGCAAAACTAATGCCAAATATGTTATTCGCTGAGGTCAAACTCAACTCGACAAAGCTGCGCTGCTCCTGCACCACCGTTGTTGATGTAAAATCGATTTCACGAAACGCTGACAGCGCGCCAAATAGCAAACCTACCAACCAAGTGAGCGCTATAAATATCCAAGTCTTCAAACTGGAGATGCGCGTATGATAGCGCAGCGGATCCGTGACCGCGCACCAAGTATCGCCGACGACAAGCAGCACGCCAAGCGCGCCCAAAGCCGCGGCCAAATCAATTGACCAACAGCGTATGTGTGGACGTGGTATAAGCGCCGCCAGCACATCAGGTTGCGCTGTACTTGTTACATCAGCTGCATGATGATTCTCCTCCTCAATTTCGGTTATCACTATTGTATCAGCGCCTTCGTCGATTGTTAACTCTTGACAGTAAGTGGAATTACATTTGTATATTGTCTCAATTGTGCGCGCATCTTCTGCACCACCAGCGTGTGTATTCGTCAAGTTGTGGTGCACAATAACGCCCTCCTGCTCCACTAGCTTGCCGTTATGTTTTATAGTCATCTGGCGATTACCTGGCTTGGCAAGTATTTCGATGCGATCATCACTCGCTGAGGCGGCAAGTGAAAAACTGGTAGATAGCGCGGTGCCTGTGGTATCATCTTGCTTAAGCGCTGCTTGACTGAGAAATAATGTGGGCGCAAGTATGAGGCAACCGATCAAATTAATGACTAGTAAATTGATGGTAAAACGATTGGCAGTTGTACGCAAGCCGGGTGTTATCCAGAAAGCCCCAAGCGCTAGCAAATTGATGACGAATGAGAAGAGCAGTAGGGCGAGTATCAGAAAATCTATGGCCATTATTTGTTGTAGTGGCGGGTGTGTTGACGTTGATGCGTTTTTTTTTTTGCTTTTTTTTTTTATTTTAAGCGCGTTAGCTATACTCAGCTACTCACGTACGTGTAATACGATTTTTTGTGGTGTTGTTGTTACTTTTGCTTTTTTTGTTGTTGTTGCTGTTGATGCTGTTGCGTCAATGTTGTAATCAATTTGTGCGGAAGTAGATAACGCGGCATTGGTGCAAAAGAAAATGCATTCGATTATTGAAAAAACGGAAGAAAAGAGCGATTTTTATGCGCGCACGCTTTTTTCTGTTTTAAAGGGTGTTGCGTTTGGTAACAGCTGATTTTTTAAGCTATTTTTTTTTTGTTAACTTTTTTTGCTGTATTTTTTCAATACCTTGTTGTCATCAACTTTCCTGTTTTATTTATTTTTTTTTTTTGTATGGGCCCAATAGCACGCTAATTACAATTTTTTTCTTTTTATCAGTTCTTGTTTTTATAAATTTCAATATTTCTTTGTTTTTTTTTTTTTTAATTATGCAAATTTTCACGCTTTGACGCTCCCTTTGTATTATTATTGCCTTATTTGTAGGCGCGCGTCTCACATATATCTTTCACACTTTCTTAGCCTTTTTACGACGGAAAGTTTTTGCGATTTTTTGTTTCTTGTTTCTTAGTCACTCTCGTTCACTGTCTTCAGGGCCAAGTACAAATTGACGCCTATTTTTTTGTTTTATGCTTTTTTTAAGATTTTAATCTTACACTTGTTCAAAACTTAAGGCCACTGTAATAAAATATTTTTCAAATTAAGCAACTTGTTTTATTCACTTGCTTATTTATTTCTTGCCTAGTTCCAGTTTGCCTTCGTAAGCTGAACTTTTTTTTATTATAAATTCTTGTTAGCTAGTTTTAATTCTTGCTTTACTCAATCACTCTAACATTCAATGGGTTTTTACCTTATCATTTTTTTTGTCAATTGTTTTATTGCCCGCGTTGCTCGCTTCAACTTCTTTTTTTTTTTGGAAACTTTTATGCAGTTTCGCAAGCGCTTGGCTATGCGCTCAATATATTTCAAGTTTACACACGCTACGAAACTTTTAAGTTTATGTTTTATTTTAAGCGAGTAATTTGTTTCACAAGCGAGCTTATTAGATTTTATTTGTTTGCACTAATATTTAACTTGCGCTTCCTTTTAGAAGACACTTAAAAATGTTGTGTTTTTTTTACACTTGTTAGCTTTTATTTTTAACAGATACTGCTCACTTTACATTTATTCAGCATTCGTTAGTTTTATAGAATTTTTTTTCAATTTATATTTAATTTTTTTTTACTTTTCAATCATAAATATTTTGCTCCGCGTTTGTATATTATCGTATCTAAGTGTCGCGTTTTTGATCGTGCCTTTTCCAATTTCCTTTAAACGAATTTCAAAATTAACTTCAACGATCTTAACTCTCAAACGTATCAAGCAAAACTGTAGAGCAGCCAGCGTGCGCTACCCATGTAATATAACCAAGTGAACATACGATCGTTGAGCGCGTCGGGTGAGCGCGCGTTGTCAAAGCGAGCGCAAAACGATTGCTAAAATAAACAGAAACAGCTGAGCGCCATCCAAAGTGGGTGGCTGTGGGGTCGTGCGAGCTCCAATATACAGCGCACTGATTTACTATAGCGCGCGCGCTCTCACACCACTAAAGTCACTTGGTACAATAACTCAATTAAAATAGTTTTTTAGCTACGTAGAGCGCGCTGAGCATATAGAGCGCATTAAATTGTACAAATTATAGCTCAATTTTTTCAGCTTTCGGCTGACGCGCGCTTCGTTACGCCTCACTTCATGCGCTGCTATGATTACGAAGTCCAATGTTTCTTGAAATATTCCCACGATAAGTGGGATGAGTCGTTGCACTGATTCTTTTATATTTTTTTTTTTGTGTCTACTCTGCGGTAATAGCTAGTCTGCGCGCTGCGTGAGCGAGCTCTTCTATAGATAGTTGTAGATGCTTGTAAGTTTGTTTGTAAGTTCGCAAGCCAATTTTTGTGCTTTGTTTTGTGGGTAAGAGACGCTGAACATTATCTCACAACTCAATTTATATGCGATATAAAAACTATGTGCGCGTTGTTGTTGTTGCTATTATTATTACCGCCGCTTCGTGCCTACTTGTCTGTTCTGTAGTAGGTAGGTTGGTATGTATCTTTAATTATCTACTGGCGGCATTGGTGTGTTGTATATTTTTATTCTGCTGCTGTTGTTGTAGTTTTATTATGCCTTAATTAATTGACCAGCTTTGTCCAGTTTGCGTTGATGGGACGCGCGCTATCTTCAACGCGGAATTTCGAGGTGTCGCGCGCGTTTACAATTTACATATTACCTTCTTTGAGCATGCGATTTTCTCGTGTTAGTTTGACACACCCAGCGCTTGTCTTTATTATTCTTTTATTGTTTGGCGTTTTGTTGTCTGGTTTATATTTATTGCTAAATTTAGTTTTACTGTACTTATCGTAGGGGACTTCTTTTTAAATGAATTCACCTTGATGTCTTCCTCATTTGAGCAGATCATTGCCACGCCTGCATAAATTTGATACATTTGTTTGGGCGAAGTTCCTAATTGTAAGTATTATGATTTTTCAAACGACATTTCTCGAATTCTTTGGTAAATCAAGTTCAATGAGCTTTCTTAATTTGTTACTTCATTGTTAATTAAATTTCAGTTTAGGTTTGGTTTTTTATTTAATACTTTCTTCAGAAACGCGGCGAGCTTTTGTTCTGTGAAGCTTTATTGGAGCTTTCAAAGCAGTAGCGTATTATTGTAATATGAACGCTTTATATTTTTCCCTCGAAATTCGATGAAATCGCAAGTTTGTTAGCTATGGTAAGCGCAACTTTTATAAAAAATAAGCTTTGTGTTGCATAGCTTTGTGAGCTTTCAAAGGCTTCGAAGCTTTTAAAGCTTCTTCTTTTTTTAATTTCACACGGTTTCAATTAAAAATATGTTCTTTCAATTAAATTGATGTTATTTCTTTTGTACTTTTCTATGTGCTTTGACCGCAGAAGCTTTCAAAGCTTTTTTCTTCTTTTATTCGGACTTGTTTACGTTTAAAATATAATAATTAGTTTTTTGTACTTTTTAAGATGTTCTTAAAGTTCTAGGTATTTCTCAGATGGCGAAACTTTTGAATTTTGTCGAAGCTTTGAAAGCTTTTTATACTTTTGTGCATCGAAGCTTTTTAAGCTTTTGTTTTATTTTTTCGAATTTATTAACCTAAAGTTGTTAGTATATTTCGAGGAGGGAAGCTTTTGAGTTTTGTCGAAGCTTGTATAGTTTTATTTAACTTTTTTGTTTGTATGAAAATAATTTGGTTTTAAGCTATGCTTTGTACTTTTTTTGATGTTCTTTGAGTTAAATTTCAGCAATACTCGAGCGACGAAGTTTTTAAGCTCACTTTGAACTGCGAAACGGTTTGTTACACGACAATTTAAGCTTTTTCGAAGATTGTTTTATTCGAAAATTTTTATCGTATTTTTTTATTCATTTGATTTTGCACAAAAGCTTTTAAAGCTTTTTTTTTGAAAGTTTAAAAAATTTTGTTCAACTAAAGCTTTCCAATTTTTACCGTTTTGGCACCAACGTATTTTTCACAACATTGATTTACTGACCACGGTTATGCCAGCTTTACAGGTTTAACAAAAGTTCTTTGTAGCATTGTCTTTTAATTTTTTTCCGAAGTTTTAAAATTTGTCTTTATTTATATTGCACTATGAAACTTTCTGTTTAACGACAATACAGTTTATACTTAAGCTTGTTTTTACTAAAACTTTTAAGCTATTAAAGCTCGATCTGTGCAAAGCTGTTTGAGCTTTTTTACAAAACTGCAAAATGTTTCTTTATATTTATTTTTGGTTTTTCACTATAGTTCTTGAAGCTTTGCATCCAACGATTTCAAAGATTTTCAATTCTTTGCACTAAAAGCTTTGAAAGCTTTTCCTAAGATGTTAGTTTATCACATTATTTTATTTTTGTTCTTTGACTAAGCTATAAAGCTTGACGTTTGCAGCTAAAGTTCTTGCATTTTGAAGCTTTTTAGTAACAAAGCTTTTTTAAGCTTTTTTTTAATAAGCAAATTTCGAAATTCGATTTCTAAATTATGTCATTTTCCTCTTCACTTTTTTTGTAAATTTTAGTACCAGAGCTTTCTAAAGCTTTTAAAACTTATTTAAAAAAATGTTAGAACTTAATTTGTTTGATTCTTTGGGGGTTTTCAGCACTTTCTTTGACTACCTTAATCTTATATTTAGAAGCCCAATTTTACTATCTATAGTTTGCAAAGCTTTCCGTCAGACAATCACACAACTTATAATTTAATTTACTTTGTTTAGACAGTTTTCTGTTTTCAAGGTCATTCTAGAACTTGCAATTTCTAGTTTTTTTTAGGTTAGAAATTTCTTATCTTTGTCGTTTGTTATTGATCTTGAAAGATATGATTTTTTGTTTATTTAACACATTTCTTTTTTTTTAACGTCTAGCCTGTATTTTCATAGAATTCACAGTATTTGAGTTCATTTTTGCACTTTTCAAGTGATGTTTGCTTCAATTTTTTTTTTTTTTACTTTTTTCTGCATAGCTTTGCTACGCAGTCTGTTCGATTTTTTAATTCGCTTTGCATATTCTCTATTTGTATATATGTATATTTTTTTACAACAATGATATCATCGTCTGCTTTCTATCTCTAGTCAACATAAAAAGTGCAACAAAAAAACAACAATTTTTGGTTGACTTTGTCTTTGTTTATTTTAGTAGCAAAAAATTGTCTGTACTTTTCCGTTGTTGCTCCATTCATAAAAATCCAGACATACTCGTCATATTGCTACAGCTATTGGAAATCAATTTTTATTGCCAGCAAACTGTTTTGTTTTTGTAAATAAATTTTTCATTTCAATTCGCAGCTCTTCAATACCGGATGTTTTTAAATTTTCCAAAAAATCAACAAAGAAAATGATCGCCCTTACTGGTCTCTCTGTCTGCTCGTGGCGGTGTCTGCAAAGAAGGGAAAATAAAAGAAAAATATTATTTAGAAATATGCGGAACACATTTCACTTTTGTGCAGCTTATGAATAATAATACTTTATTGCTGCCACATTTTAACAAATATTTATTTCTTATTGAAAATTAAACTAACAAATCTTATCACAATGCCAATTTGTTTTGTCAATGCGTACGCGCTTAGAAAATAATTGAAAATAAATATTGCTATAAGCACAAAGGGCCAGTGTCTGCAAAACGAGTCGTCAGTCGTCATATTGTCTAAGTATTCATCTACATCAGGCATGGCCACGTAGTGACTCTTTTAGCTCGCTGTGACTCACAAAAACAAACCAGATTCGCAAGAAGAGTACGAAAAATCATTGCAATATTTCGTTAGCCTCTCGATCACGACGCATACTCAATTCATAAACACGTTGTTGTTGTATGACTCAATAGGTTAAAATCCTTGGCTACCCCTGATCTACATTGAGCATGCTTTGAACGTGTGACTGATATTTCATCATCTACAACAGTGGCCAAAATATTGAATATGAAATTGTTGTGAAGTTATCAGCAAGTTTTAACGCCCACACAAATTTGTCTGCTTACAAAGTATCGACCCTGTGGGGAAGAGCAGTTCGATGATATCGAGCTCTTTTTTTTTATACTAAAAAAAAAAATCAAAAAAAAACTCAGTAGGTAGCACAGAAATTTTTAGCTATTTTGAATCAAAATATTGCAAATTAATTTTTTTTCTCATAGAGTTTTAGAAAAAACCCAATTTAAAGAAAAATTGCGTTTAATTTTAGGAATTTTAAATATTTTTTTTTTTTAATTTTTTTTGTTGTTTCAGTTTTCAAAACATTTTCAGCAGTTTTTTAGCCCCTGTAAAATTTTGATAAACCCTCTAGTCTCAAAAAATTTGTTCAAATCTATAAATGCTGACGTGAGCGGATTTCATGTATTATAAGCTCTTTAGCTGATGAGATTCAGAAAAAAAACTCCAATAAAAAAGTGGGAAATTTTGATAAATCTCTTCAAAAATTTTTTGCAAATTCTTATAAACCATGGACAAAAACTCAATAGTTTTCCATACACACCTCAAACTCTAAAAGTAATTGAAATTACAATAAAACTGCAAACCCTAGAAGCTAGAAAAAAATATACTGGGATTTTATAATATAATAAGGTAAAAACTGGGAAATTTAATTTAATGGAACAAAAATCTTGTTGAAATTCTAAAATAACGCAGACAAAGGTTGAGTGGTTAGCGGCTTAAATTTCCCAAATATTTTTAGAAAAAAATGGAATCTGAAAAAAACTGGGAAATTTAATTGAAATGGTTTTCAAAATTTTCTTGAAATTCTAAAATAACGCGAACAAAGGCTTAATGATAATTTATAAAAACAAAATTGTATACAAAATTTCTCAAAAATTTCTAGAAAAAAACTGGAATCTGAAAAAAGCTGGGAAATTTAATTGATATTACTGGTTTTCAGAATTTTCTTGAATTTTATAATAACGCGTACGAAGGCTTAATGATAATTTATAAAAACAAAATTGTATACAAAATTTCCCAAAAATTTCTAAAAAATTTCTAGAAAAAAACTTAGATCTGAAAAAAACTGGGAAATTTAATTGAACTTAATGATTTTCAGAATTTTCTTGAATTTTATAATAACACGAACGAAGGCTTAATGGTATTTTATAAACACTTCAAACCTTTACATTGTATAAAAAATTTCCAATAAATTTCCAGAAAAAATTGGATTTAAAAATTTGAAAAAATGGGAAATTTTATTGAAATGATTTTAAAAATTTTCTTGAAATTCTAAAATAACGCGAATAAAGGCTTAATGATAATTTATAAAAACAAAATTATATAAAAAATTTTGAAAAATTTCTAAAAAAAACTTAGATCTGAAAAAAACTGGAAATTTTATTGAATTTTATAATTTTATAATAACGCGAACGAAGGCTTAATGGTATTTTATAAACACTTCAAACCTTAAAATTGTATACAGAATTTCGCAAAAAATTTCTGGAAAAAGCTGGGATCTGAAAAAAACTGGGAAATTTAATTGAAATGGTTTTCAAAATATATTTGAAATTCTAAAATAACGTGGAAAAAGGCTTAGTGTTATTTTATAAACACTTCAAACCTTAAAATTTCCCAAAAATTTCTGGAACAAAAAAAGAATCTGAAAAAACTGGGAAATTTAACTTAACCTTATGGCTTTCAAAACTTTCTTGAAATTTTAAAATAACATAGACAAAGGCGTGATGGTATTTTATAAACACTTCGAACCTTAAAATTGTATAAAAAATTTCCAAAAAAATTCTAGGAAAAAACGTGGAAATTTATTTGAAATGGTTTTAAAGATTTTTTTGAAATTCCAAAATAACGGGGACAAAGATTATATACAAAATTTTCAAAAAACTTCTAGAAAAAAATGGGATCTGAAAAAATAGGGAAATTTAATAGTTGCCAAAACTTTCTTGCAATTCTAAAATAACGCTGACAACTTTGAAAACTAATACAAAATTTTCCAAAATTTCTAGAAGAAAAACTGGCAATTGAATAGCATGTACAAAATATGCGATGTTCTATTCAAAAAAGAACTGCGAAATTTCGGTAAACCTTTTAGTTTTGAAAAAATTTCACAAAATTCTGAAAAAAACATGAACAAAAAAAAACAATGATATTTTATTAAAAATTGTAGAACTATGAAAAATTTCAGCATCTCTTTTAAAGAACTGGAAAATTTTACTGGGCTCAGTGGTTCTATTTTTTTTTTTTTTTTTCATTCTAAGAAGAACTTGCGCAATACTCCATTGTATTTTATTAACTCTCCAAAATTTTGTCACATCTTAAAAAGCTGAGAAGTAGACAACATGTATAAAAAAATTTCGGAGATATCTTGAAAAAACCGGAAAATTTTTATAAGCTCGGTAGTTTTTCAAAAATTTTGCGAAAACTCCAAGAAAAAGCGTCGACGAAAATTCAATGGTAGATATTTTATAAAAAATACTGCTCCCGAGAATTGAATGGTCTTCAGAAAAAGAGTTTCAACATGTTAAAAAAAAAAAACTGAAAAATGTTTTTTAAACTCTGCTCTTTCACCTGCTATTCTAAAATAACATAGACCGGAATTTTATAACATTTTTTGAAAACTTCTGCTCTCTGAAACTAAATGGACTTCCTAAAATATTTCAAACATGTCTTCATTTATACAACCTCGTGTCTATTTATTACCTATAGTATCATATATAGTATAGTGTGATACTATTTTAAACATATTTTTAATAAATTATCAGAAATTAACTTGATTTTATCAGCTTCAGAGACAATATGGCGGTCTAAAACACTTTTGTTATTTTCACACCAGTCTGGCTAGTAGATTGAAACCAGTTTCGCTAAACTTTTTATCTAAAAATAAATATTATTTTTTAACTAGATACGTTGATAAAAAAATCAAAACAAACCAGTCAGACGATTTCTTTAATTATAATAATTTAAAATCTTTACTTTTGTTGTCTTTTTGCAAAAAAAAAAAAAAATCGAGTTATATTAATTAATTTAACCAGACACAATGTTTATCTGCTATAACTTTTTTTTTTATTTATTTTTAAGTAAGCAATATTTTTCAGAGGTTTTACGTTTGTTTACTCTTTTTTTGGCTATCTTAAAAATACATTATTAAAATCTACGAAAAATCTGACCTTTAAATAATTAAAATAATAATAATTACACGCATATTTAGCTGTGAAATTTTTAAGGCCGAGCTTTTTATAAAATTTGCGTTGTGGAAGTTTTAAATTGTTTTGCAATTGTTTTGCAAGTGAATTCACTCAACAGTTTCTCAACGTTTCAGCACTTGAAAATAAAGTGATCATCATGTCCATCAGTGCTGCTGCTTTTATACGTTAGCAGAGCGTTTGCTCTATCACCTAGAAATGTCTACACATTTCTCCGTTTAGTTGTTCGTGTAAACCCTGTTCGCGAAGTGTGTTTATCTATCGACATCTCCTCTTTGTGTCACATGCGTGTAGTTTCTCTTACTCTCACGCTCGCATCATGTACCTATACAGTTGTAGTTGTCTCCGTTGTTGTAGTGACAACTAGTGGTGGGAATAAAACTAGGCTAGAGATGAGTGATTCTGGAGAACATTCTCCACAAGGTGATTCAAAGCGTGTACGGACCACTACTAACTAAGAGGCAACTATTACTAGAAATATTTTCTAAACCTTTTTGATATTAGTTGGAAGGCAGTAGGGATCAAACCAACGGCTTCGAGTACAAGGGGTCTGCTTATAAATAACTGCTATACCATTCAGTCAGACAACGTTCTTTAGATATTTAGATAAAGTTGTCTGATGTCTTAACTTCAAAACAAAATTTTTGCTGAGGATATCAAGTTTCTTGCTTAGCAACACGGTGAATTTGCACTTGAAAATACTTAAAATTTGTTTAAATGAAAAATTGGAATATAAACGGTTGCAAAAACGGAGTTGTTATAAATTAAAGTGGCTTTTAAAAGTAGTAGCATTCGGGCCTTGGCAACCACGCCACTGTTGGCAGCCATAATTTCGATATAGTAAGGGACTTTGTATACCTGGGAAGCAGCATTACTACCAACAACAATGTAAGCCTGGAAATCCATAGAGCGATAACTCTTGCAAACAAATGCTACTTTGAGCTGAGTAGGCAATTTAGAAGTAAAGTCCTCTCTCGACGAACAAAAACAACACTCTATAAGTCACTTATCGTACCCGTCCTGCTATATGGTGCAGAAGCATGAACACTGACAGCATCTGATGAGGCGGCTCTGGGAGTATTCGAGAGAAAAATTCTTCGAAAGATTTATGGACCCCTAACAGTTGGCGACGGCGAGTACCGAAGAAGATATAATGATGAGCTGTATGAGCTTTACGCAGACGTGGACATAGTTCAGCGAATTAAAACCCAGCGGCTCCGCTGGCTAGGACACGTGGTGCGAATGAACGAAGACGCTCCGGCCCAGAAGGTATTTTTATCGTCACCCGCCGGTGGAAGTAGAGGAAGAGGGAGAGGGAGACCACCACTTCGATGGCAGGACCAAGTAGAGGCAGACTTGCGAGCACGCGGTGTCTCTAATCGGCGCCAGTTGGCTCAACAAAGAACCGACTGGCGTAACATGTTGGACGGCCAAAATCGCCTAGGCCGTTAAAGGCTATTTAAGGTAAGCTAAAAGTAGTCTATTAAGGCTTCGAAAATTACATAATTTTAACATTTAGCTCAATTTAAAAGACTGTGTAACAAATATCCACTTTTGAGCTTTTATGAGGATAGCAGGATTCTATGCAAGAATATTGAAAATTAACGTATTCACGAGAAAAGGGCATTGTAATTTGCGAAAGTATTTTAGCATATTGCGTAAAAATATGTTTTCTAGCTAAACTAAATGAGTACATCTTGAAACTTTGCAATTATAAAGCACTTTTCATAGGTCCTACATGGCGTATGAGTAACATTTGCCTTGTTTGTTTTTTATACTTGTACATGAAAGGAATGAGTAAATTTTATTAGTTTTTTTGATCGTTATCTCCAAAACGGATTGAATTGAGATAGGGAACTAAAACTTACACTACTTTCAGGCCCGCATCAACACCTTTTATTAGATACCCATGTTGGAAAATCATTTTCTGAAAAAGATACCCTGAACATCTGGTACAGAAAAAAAATATCGATTTACTAATTACGAAGTCCTTAAAGGGTGAGGATATAGCAATAGACTGAAAAACGAGTACATAAATCATTAAATTAGCAAAAACGCAGTACAATGTAGTCAGTGCAATGTAGTCAGCACGGGTTTTCGTGGTCCGAAACTTTGTCAGGATAGTTTTTGATGCATACCTACATAGGTCTCACGTGAGTCCATTTTGAAAACTGCAATAAAGAGCGATTGAAGACTTTGAACGTCTAAAAACTTAAGAGTTAACTTTCAGATTTATTTTTCTTACTGGGTTGTAAGTAATCTAGTTTGGCTATTTTGATTACATGTTCAATATATTGTATACAAATATTGCTGATTGTAAGTTATTTGATGTATTGTCGATTTGTTTACATTCATTGACATGAATATTAGCCTATTAATTGGGCATATGTCTAATTGTATGTTATATGATTGTATGAAAGGGTGATCTAAAGTAAGTAATGTAATACTATGTATGTAATATGTAAGAAATAAAAAATCTCACTACATTTTCATCGAACAATGGCACTTATAGGAGACACAATATATCCAGGATCATTCAACTTTTCTAAAATGTATAAGTGATAATCCACTTATGAGCTTACAGGAGCTTTGGAAGTGAGTCGAGAAAGAATAAGGTCTAAGATCATCTGATTTCTCACACAATTCATTATAAAGCACTCCTCGACGAGTCCTAGACCAGAAAAAAGTAGATTCGTCGGGATGGAAGTGAAAGAAGTAGAGTATAATAATTCGAATTAGATACGCAGACGAACAGCACATGAGTTTAAGCCAGATGCGACAGAGTATTCCTAGTATAGATAATTCGAGAAAAGCTAAACGAGTTCCGGAAATAAAAATATCAGATTTTTTGATATAATCTATGCATATGATTTAAATAACACGACTACTGAATTATGATGATAATAATATTTGCTTATTAGGTATGCAAAATATTGACAAAATTTGTATTTAACTAAAAACAAAAACACCGAATACTACTTGTATCAGCCTTATTCGATTTTAGTCAAGGAACTAAAAGCGACTAAAATTTTTGGTTCCGGTTTCGTTCTTCAATATTTATTTCAGTGTCGGTTATGGTTTCGTGTCAGTTTTACGAACACCAAATAATATTACTACCAAAAAACTTAAGTGTTTAGCTTCAAAATAAGTTTGAATTTTCATAGCTTTTTTTCGAATCTCATAAATTTTTTCAGATCGCTCATTCAACTTGTGTAAGCTGAAGTTAAATGGTGGACGGAGAGTAGTTTATTATTATATGTATTTAGTTATTGGCTAAGGAGTATGAGCTGTGGCACAGTGGTTGACGTACCCAACTCACACTCCGGCGGACAAGGTTCGAATCCCACCGCCACCGGTATTTTTTAATTATAACTTTTTAATTTTATTTTAAATTTTTTTATTATAAGTGGACTGTAAATTCCATTTATTTAATTTTATTGTTATTACTAAATGAGGGTGAGCGTTAGCACTAACGAGTTTGCAGTTAGCAGTAAAAGCTGAATGACACTCAGCACTAGGCCCTGAGACAGGCATCTGTAAAGTATGCATAGGAGGCTAGCACAGTGCTAAAACCACGATTTGTTGAAGCGGCTATAAACTATGTATTCCGAAAATTCCATAAACTTTCTGCGAATTACATTGGTATGTAACGCAGAAGATATGAAATGAACGATATAATCATAGCTTATGCAACGTAAACACAACTATAGTCCGATTTCCTCTTTCAGAATTTTGATACTGATGTCAAATCGTGTCTTCCGTAACCTTGCTTGACCATCTAGCATGAACATTTTTTCAGGGTACTTTTTTTTATTCGAAACAATCGTTTTAACGATGGTATATTATCAAAATTAAATATTTTTATAGGTGGCAACCCTTTTGATGAAAGCGATAATAAATTACTTATTTTCACGTCAATGCTTTTCTTAAGATACCTTAAATGTACAAACTAAACTACACCTACAGAAAACAAGTGGCAACACTTTTCAAAATTTTTTTTTTGTTTTTTTTTATGAAACTGCATATTGTAAAATTAAACAAAAATCAAAAGGTAGCAACCTTCTAAAAAAATTTACTTAAAAAAAAAAAATAAAAATAAAAAACTAACGGTAAAGGAATAGTTATCTTAACTATTTTACACTGAAAATTTACCAAAATCAAACGAGAAAAATTAACAGGTGGCAAAGCTTTGAAAAAAGATTACTTTCATATGACACCTAAATTAAAAAAAAAAAATCCTAAAAAAATATTTTTGGAAAAAATATGGCAACCCTCAATAAATTTATTGTCACAAAAATTTTTTTTAAACAGATTGCAACCCTTCTTCAAAAAATCGGCATCCAAAAAGTCATATTTTTCACAGTAACTCAGAGCAAAAAATATTGTAAAAATTACACAAAAAGACAGTAAAATTTACATCAAAAAATATAGTAAAAGTTACGCAAAAAATTACACAAAAAAAAATTTGTAAAAGTTACTCAGAAATATAGTAAAAATTACATAAAAAATATAGTAAAAAAGTATTAAAAAATACACAAAAAAGATAGTAAAAATTACACAAAAATTATATTTTTAAAGTTAACCAAAGAAGTAGTTAATAAAAGTAGTAAAAACTACACAAAAAATATGGTAAAAATTAAGCAAAAATAATACATAAAAAATTACACAAGAAAAATAGTAAAAATTACACAACAAATATTTTTGGAAAATTAAGCAAAAAAGTAGTAAAAAATGCAAAAAATATATTTTAAAAATTAGTAGCAAAATTACACAAAAAATGTATTTAAAAATTAGTAGTAAATTACATAAAGTAGTAAAATTATACAAAAACTACAGTAAAAAAATGACACGAAAATACAGTAAAACTATAGTAAATAAAGTAAAAATTAGACAAAAAATATATTTTGAAAATTGCGCAAAAAAGTAGTAAAATTTACACATTAAATATAGTAAAAAATTACACAAAAATATCATAAAAATTACACAAAAATATCATAAAAATTACACAAAAATATATTTTAAAAATTAAGCGAAAAAGTAGTAAAAAATATATAGTAAAAAAATTACGCATAAAAATAGTAAAAATTACAAAATTACAAAAAAGTATGGTAAAAATATCACAAAAATTATAGTAAAAATTACACAAAAAATATAGTAAAAATTAAAAAAAAAAAAAACATAATAAGAAAATACATATATTTTTGAAAAACAAGCATAAACCCCAGTATTGAAAAACTGTAAATGAAAAATGTACTCGACAAAAAAAAGGACGTGTGGCACTCGGGGACTGCCGCGGTAAAGCTATTGCTTATCACTTTTTATCAACTTATGTAATTTTATGAAAACTCAATGAGCATATTTATGACTTTTGAGCAGTACATCCTTAACCTGATAACAGTATAGCCTATACAGCTCCAATTTTATGTACAATGTCACACTGTTAGTAGTGTAGCCTAAATGTAGGCAACGCTTACAGATCCATATTTAATGTAATGTAATGTACAGCTCCAATTTTATGTAATCGGCCTGCTGCTAACATCACTCATACGCCTAAATGTAGGCAACGCTTATATTTAGTTTTGTCAAGTTATGTTGCTAACGCCGAACCTTTTAACATTGAAAAAAGTCCGTTACGAACTTTTTAACATTAATATTTTTTTCATTTCACTCCCACCCCAAAGGCCTGCGATAAAATCTATGCAATAGCTTAAAAATCTACCTAGTCCCCCTTCCCAAAATCCTGAAACCGACACTAGTTCAAGGAAGTATCTTAGGTTCAAAATAGTCTTCTGAGAACAACTTGTTTGTTATTTAAAAACAGGTTTGTAAAAATTATTGTTTTGAAGCCTTTATCTACTCCGTCATTCCAATATGAAATAAATAATAAATAGTCTATCCCATACACATTAATTAAGATTTCTTCGAAACTGTTTCACGACCCAGTTCCGCTTTCACTGTTTTCGTAAATAAATGCTATGCAAATAATGGAAGAATCCGAAAACAAGTTCGCAAAATACTCATCACGCGATTCTTTGATGACTTAGTATGTAAATAGAAACAAAAATATTGTGACACTGTAATTAAAAAAAAAAATACCAAACATATTAAATCTATAATAAACAATAACAAGCATATTAGACAGTTAATCAAAATAGGTACATTTCCGACATTCAAAGGCTTTATTGTTAAGTAAAAATTAATTAGCAAAAAAACACACTTAATTGCAGCAAATATTTTGAAAGCAGTCGATATCATACGAAAAATTTCAAAGAAAAAAAAATTTAATTTTAGACATGAGTAGAGGTTACTCAGTCATGGGAGTTCTACGATCAATTTCAGCAAGCGTTGCACTCAACACGTTTTTTAGCATGCTTTTTAAAATCATTTGTTGAATAACTCGCGTGTCTCCCAAACTGTCTCAGCTACTGTCTCAGCTGTCCGAGCTGCCAGCTGAGCCTCCACGCCCCATAAGTAAACTATAAATCGTGCTTAGGCTGAGTTCCTCTAAACAATTACTCACTCACTCACATTGTACTGCACATTTTATTTTGTACTCGGAATATTTTGGTTATCAAACAGAAGCGCACATGTCCAGCATTGCTGATACAAGGCTAATTCGCATGCAACAGTGTTTTATATAAAAGAAAATTAGATATTCCAATATGGGGTTGTCCGAAGTGTAAATAATAATTTCTAAAAAATCACAATAACATTTTAAGTACTTGAGATAAGAAATGTTTACGGTTCAGGTACTTACAACGTGACCCTATATATAATAGCCTGACAATTACATAGATGAAGTGTTAGCAGTAAAGTCGATAAATATATACATATATATATAAAATTAAGTGGCTAACTAATTAAATAAATGGTTTCGTAAGAAAAGCATTAAGATGGTGTGTGTAAAAAAGTTATAAAAATCAATCAGAATAATGCGTTAAATTAAGTTAAATTCATAGATATGCATACAAAGTGAGAAGAAAAAACTGAAAACATATTTATAAGGAAACAGCTCTCAGGAACTATATAAAAAAACTGTCAAAAACCATACGAAAAAAAATTTTTTTTTTATTTTCGAGGACATTTTTTATTCAAAAATGCCCTTTTATGTTTATTTTTAAAAAGTCGCCAAATGTGTATTATGCAAATGCAAAATATCAGCTGGCAGTTTTACTATTGTTTTTGTGTACTTTTTTCTATATTTTTTGTGTAACTTTTACTACATGTAAATTTTTTTGTAATTTTTATCATATTTTTTGTATAATTTTTACTATAATATTTTTGTAATATTTACTATAATTTTTATGTAGTTTTTGCTATATTATTTTTACTATCGTTTTTTTGTAATTTTCACTTAATTTCTTGTTAATTTTTTACTGAATTTTTAGTGTATTTTTTTACTGTATTTTTTGTGTATTTTTACTACATTTTGTGTCTAAATTTTACTATATTTTTTATGTAATTTTTGCTTTATTTTTTGTGTAATTTTTACTACATTTTTTTGAGAAATTTTTACTACATTTTTTGCGTAATTTTTACTACATTTTTTGCGTAATTTTTACTATATTTTTTCATGTCATTTTTGATATATTTTTTTGTGTAATTTTTAATACATTTTTACTAAAATTTTTGCTAGATATATTTTTTTCGTAATTTTTACATTTTTTTGAAAATTTTACCATATTTTTAATGTAATTTTTGGTATATTTTTTGTGTAATTTTTACTACATTTTTTACTACAATTTTTACTAGATATATTTTTTGAGTAATTTTTACAAATTTTTTTTGGAAAATTTCACTATATTTTTAATGTAATTTTTGGAATATTTTTTGTGTAATTTTTACTACATTTTTACTGCAATTTTTGCTACATATATTTTTTTTTTAATTTTTACTACATTTTTTAATTTTTACCATATTTTTAATGTAATTTTTGATATATTTTTTGCATAATTTTTACTATATTTTTTGTGTAATTTTTACTACATTTTTTACTACAATTTTTACTAGATATATTTTTTGCGTAATTTTTACAATATTTTTTTGAAAATTTTACCATATTTTTAATGTAATTTTTGGTATATTTTTGACTACTTTTTTGTGTAATATTTACTACATTTTTTACTACAATTTTTACGACATATATTTTTTTTTTTTTAATTTTTACTACTTTTACTTTTGCTTTATTTTTTCTAAATATTTATTGAAAAATTTTACCTACAGTTTTTGTGTTAATTTATAAACAAGAGAGCCACCCCCGTGTATTCTCCCCTGGAGCAACCTATATACCAAGTTTTAGCGATCTAGACCGAATGGACTCGAGGAAGTAACCAATAAAAAAATACTGTTCCCAAAGAGAACATTTGAACTTCCTAACTTCGTAATATTAAAGGGAAATGGGGGGTAATCCAAGAGGTGTTTCTCTCTCAAAAGTGCAGATACCTCCATCTGTATGACGTATATAACAACTGTCATTAGTATACGTCCAATATACTCAGAGCAATAACGATTAAAAAAAAAATTGAAAACTAACTGTTCCTAGAAGCTCGGGTCCACAAATTTTCATTCCAGACTATTTCTATCTGCTTACTAAATTTCATCTCAGGGTAGTTTTCGATATCATCTCGGAGTTGTTTTCTGTACTTTTTCGGGATTGTATCGGCACCCTTTCGAGATAATGTGTAGGACTTTTTCAATGCCATTTCGGGATCATAGTATTCGGGAGCATTTCTAGACTTTTCGGAATTGTTTTTGGTATCATTTTGTCACTTTTTCGTCATTATCTGTGGACAATTTAAATACGGTTTTTAGAAAAACTTCGAGACTTGTTTTTAGAAAAATTAGTGCTTTTGGCATCACTTTGAGAGTATTTGGGAACAATATTTCTTGAAATTTTCGGCTTCGTTTCGTGGTTATTTTCAGAACTTTTTCAAGATCATTTCGGAGTGATTTTCAGAACTTTTTTGGCATCGTATCGTCATTATTTTCTTAACTATTCAGGCTTTGTTTTCGGAACCTTTTCGATACCATTTAGGGATCATTGTATTCGCGTGCCCAGACAGTTTGAAAAAGGCCCCAAATTATAACCAAAAAGTACCGAAGTATTAAGCTCTCCTCCGTTAAACTTTTTTTAAAATCTTCATAAGACTTGTCTATTTTTCATGTGTTCCCTAGACATATGCTATAGTTTTTCTCGCCAGATGGCGCTGGACTGACTATACCTACAATATACGTATTCATTATCCGATTATGTTCTTTTTGCGCAGGTAAGTTGCAAGTTCCGTGTAAACAAAGTTACGAGCGTCTGCTAGTCTATTCTAAAATTGTTATATATTATTTGGTGGGTATTCCGTCAGAACGAAAGACTCGATAAAAATCACGAAATTTTTCGAAATCATCGACCGAGTTCCGATAAATTTCTAAATACGCTTTATGGTTTCTATTCCTGCGGAATAGCTCATAGACCCGGTTTTATAACAAAGTTTCAGTTATAAGAAGAAGGTGGTGTTACTTAAATTCGGTTTACAGATCCTAAAATTTTACAGCTCCATCTCTACAATCAATATCATAAAGTTTGACATTCGCATTCGGTGATGTGTAAAATTCTGAATCCGCAAAGTACCTACTCCAAATTTGGAAAAATATGAGAATTGTTATACATGTATCGGCATTGCATGATCGCTTAATGCTTTACACATTGTAAAAATAGTCTGTATAGCCAGATATTTTGAAATTTTCTGTAAAGATATTGTAAAATAAAGAAGACAGAAATAAAATTGATAAAAATAGAATATTAAAAAATAGTATAAAAACACAGTAAAATGAAGCAATTTGTTTTTGTGTCTGAAAGCGTAAAGTTTTTCCATACCTAATAAGGCAAAAAGTGGAAGTAAAAAGTGCAGACAAAGGTTAAAAAAAAATTCCCTGATAAAAATTTGTTTGTAGGTAAACAATATCGTCAATGGGTAATAAAAACAAAAAAAGTAATATATGCAAATTTAATTGCGCGAAGAAATTCCATTCGGTAGTCTGTTTTGTTGCTATTAAATCATAGTTTTACCGGCATATATTTGTTTACAAATCGCTAAGCGGTCGTTAAAAAGTCTGGAAATGTTAGAATAAATGTAGATACAATACCAATGTAGCTATGAATGTCGGTACAAAGTGTGACATCAGTCAAATTACATTAAAAACAGGTAGAAGAATAGACTGTTTGAAGGCACTGTGGGTCGCTTTTGACTTAATTTTTATAAAAACTGAATTTTAAAATGAAAAAAAAAAAAAAAAAAAAAAATTAAAAATGTTCTGCTAAATACTTTAGGCATACTGTTTCATCAAAAACAATGGGTCATAATCATTGTCAAAATTAGGTAGGTACCAAACGTTAGCATCAGTTTTTTTTTGACAGATAGGCCGTTGGAAATTGTCTTAAAATGCAGACTCTAACTTTAATTTCGACTATGATTATACCTTAAGAAGTTAAAAATCGTTTTAAAAATGTTACGGTCTGTTTATGTTTGTCCTGAAACAAAGCAACTTTTCCCCCACAAGACCAATACAATTTTTGAAAATGTTTCGAGCTAAATCCCTAATTGTGAACGAAAATCCATTCTAACTGTTTATAATCGCACTTAAAACTGACCTACGAGCAATATTGACCTACATTTGCTCCACTGTACTATATAAATACTTTCTCGGAACTTACATTTAAACGGTCATTAAATACTAAATAATTTATTGTTGTTCTTAGCACATTATATATCTAGTTTAATATCGGGCGACATCATTCGCTAAGCATATCAAGTTCAAAGTCTCCTTTTTTAGCTGAGCCATGATGTGTGGTTAGTTTCAATTCGAAGTACAAAGTATAATCAAGTTAAATAGAAAAGTGTAATAACAGATTAGCATAGATACTTGTCAACAAACGGCAGCGGATAAGCTGATTAAGAATGATAATAGACGTCATTAATGCTAAGGTTTTAACGGATAAGTGATTTGAATTATGCGTCATTTATGATAAACAAGAAAAAAAAAATAAAATAAAATAAAATAAAATAAAATAAAATAAAATAAAATAAAATAAAATAAAATAAAATAAAATAAAATAAAATAAAATAAAAAAAAAATAAAATAAAATAAAATAAAATAAAATAAAATAAAATAAAATAAAATAAAATAAAATAAAATAAACTAAAATAAAATAAAATAAAATAAAATAAAATAAAGTAAAATAAAATAAAATAAAATAAAATAAAATAAAATAAAATAAAATAAAATAAAATAAAATAAAATAAAATAAAATAAAATAAAATAAAATAAAATAAAATAAAATAAAATAAAATAAAATAAAATAAAATAAAATAAAATAAAATAAAATAAAATAAAATAAAATAAAATAAAATAAAATAAAATAAAATAAAATAAAATAAAATAAAATAAAATAAAATAAAATAAAATAAAATAAAATAAAATAAAATAAAATAAAATAAAATAAAATAAAATAAAATAAAATAAAATAAAATAAAATAAAATAAAATAAAATAAAATAAAATAAAATAAAATAAAATAAAATAAAATAAAATAAAATAAAATAAAATAAAATAAAATAAAATAAAATAAAATAAAATAAAATAAAATAAAATAAAATAAAATAAAATAAAATAAAATAAAATAAAATAAAATAAAATAAAATAAAATAAAATAAAATAAAATAAAATAAAATAAAATAAAATAAAATAAAATAAAATAAAATAAAAAATAAAATAAAATAAAATAAAATAAAATAAAATAAAATAAAATAAAATAAAATATAATGAAATAAAATAAAATAAAATAAAGTAAAATAAAATAATATTAAAAAAAAATAAAATAAAATAAAAATAAAATAAAATAAAATAAAATAAAATAAAATAAAATAAAATAAAATAAAATAAAATAAAATAAAATAAAATAAAATAAAATAAAATAAAATAAAATAAAATAAAATAAAATAAAATAAAATAAAATAAAATAAAATAAAATAAAGTAAAATAAAAGAAAATAAAATAAAATAAAATAAAATAAAATAAAATAAAATAAAATAAATTGAAATAAAATAAAATAAAATTAAATTAAATAAAAAAAATTAAATTAAATTAAATAAAAGTTTAGTTTCTTCCTTATTTTAAATTTGGTATATTTTTAGTTCGCGTGTTCTTTTTGTAATCTTATTTTTTGTGCATCTACTCGTAAATTTATTACAAACCAAAAAAAAAAAAAACATTGTATGAATGGGGTCGCTCGTTTATTATGCAATGTGTAGTAAGGAAAAAAAAAAACAAGAAAATAAACAACATGACAAAGTATGAGTGCCAAAAATAAAACCAAAATAATCCTCACTTTAAGCCGTAGAAGCAATGTCAACAGCGGTGCCATCAACCATTTAAATTCAACCAAGGGAGAAGCAACGAAAGCGATAATCCAGCGAAATCCAAAAGCTCAGCAGTGCCAACGTCGTGATGTTTCTGTCGTTGACGTTTAAAAACAGAACCTATTTTTGTAGTAAATTCGTGTTATGTTGTTAAATTTTTTGATTCACGCAAACATTTTCACTACAATGACGATGGTTCGCGAGTTGATTGATTTAAACCAAAAAAATCATTTTGTTTCGATAGGTTTCAGAAATAGTTCCTACGGTCTGCGTGACTGTAAGAGCACTGGTCCTTAAAATATTCAAATTTATTATGATCCCAACTCACTTGCCGTATCTTGGACGACTAAGCGAGTACTTGTTGAATCATTGCTTTGGCGGGTTTTCTTCGGCAACATATTTTAACTAATTAATTTTTTTTTTTTTTTTTTTTTTGAAATTTTGTTATTTACTCTCCTTATACGAGCAAAACATCAACACGTCAACCCATTAATTATGCCTTGACTTTGCATGAGTAGCTTAAATACAGCTCATCACAAGCTCAGCTCTTTTTAACAAAACTGAGCCATACTTAATAACATTTGAAACACTTTTGACGTCATATACCAGTCGTCAGCCAGTTAGTAGGTACAACTGCCAGACTGACTGACTTTACCGCAGTGCGTGAGCCGGTTTAGTGGGCCATTAAACTCAATGCGGTGTTTTAAACTTTGATAGCCTTACTGTGTTTTTTACGACGTAAACAAATAAGTGAACATATTTAAATTTTAATATGTTCCAAAATAAATGTTGCAGCAAGAGAGGACTTTCTTAACCCATATTTTGCGCGGTTTTTTTTTTTATCAAACTGTCAAAGTTGAGAAACTTTGGAATAAGTTATACATGGTTTAATACCAGAATGGTCCCGACTCATATATGGCCTAAAACAATGACTAGAAGGATTTGTCTATATTACTTTAAAGAATAAAACTCACTGAAAAAAAATTGTTTCTGAGGCAAGGCAATTTCATTTCCGAGCTATATCACTCAACCAACTTTTTGTTTCTGTAATAGATGATAATTATTTCTGAGTATTGTAAAATGACTTATTTAATAACTTCATATGATCAAAGCAGCAATAAATTATTCCACGACCTTTAGTCCGTTTTATGCTAAACATTATCTAATGTATGTAGTAATACATCAATTAAGTTAAGTGTGACAGAACAATTGTTTGTTGTTGAGTATTCAGAATATTTTTACTTTTTTATTCCTCATTTACTGTCGTGGATGGAAACGGGTTTCAGCGTTATGACATTTTTTTTTTCTGATTTATCTTTATCCACTTTTTAGTGTTCATAGTTTGTAGATACGGTGTAGACATCTATGTTTACTGAACAACACTTTTCCTTTATCTACTTTCCTGGATTGTTTATCTTATCGTGGTATAAAAAAGATCTCAAGTCCCTTTGTTAATATATGAAACAGCTATGTAGTCCTATAACTCGTCGGGAATTACAATTGTAGGATGACTTATATTTATGAGAACACTTTCGCTTCTTATCCGGACCGAAATGCCTAGACTTCTTTGACTAACAATAAAATGAAGCATATATGATTGATTCGCTTGGAACAAAAAAAAAACTTCTTTCTCTGTGATTCAAGGGCTTCTCTTTGAAAGTGATAATCGAGCAATGCACACCCAATATAATATTTGTAGAAGATCTTACCATAACACGAGAACACTAAACAAATATTTATGGGGCATGTCAAATGATTTTTATATATTTCACAGAGTGAAAGTGTGAATGAAAATATATGTATCTACTAAAATGTCCAAAACGAATTACACAAAATAGTAAAAGAAACAAAGAAAATCGCCAATGTTCTATTCGTTAAAATTAACATACCGTCAGTCATCACTAGAGCAAACGGAAATTGTGTTACTTTAATGAGTTCAAGAATGAGTGGGTCGAAAGATGTAGCAGTGATGTACAGGGATATTCATAGGAGCCAAAAATAAAAAAAAATGTTTATGAAATAAAAAAGAACTTGAAATTTAAAAATAAAACTAAAAAGAAAATTAAATCAGATGAACAAAAACCAAGAAAGCAAAATATAAACAATGACAAAAAATAAAATAAAATCAAATGAAATGAAATGAAATAAATTAAAATAAAATTGATTAGAAATAGAAAGAAAAATAAATTAAATAAGTTAAAATTGAAAAAAATTAAACTAAAATAAAATAAAATAAAATTTAAAAAATTTAATAAAATGAAATGAAATAAAATACAAAGAAATGAAATAAAATAAAATAAAATAAAGTAAAATAAAATAAAATAAAATAAAATAAAATAAAATAAAATAAAATAAAATAAAATAAAATAAAATAAAATAAAATAAAATAAAATAAAATAAAATAAAATAAAATAAAATAAAATAAAATAAAATAAAATAAAATAAAATAAAATAAAATAAAATAAAATAAAATAAAATAAAATAAAATAAAATAAAATAAAATAAAATAAAATAAAAATAAAATAAAATAAAATAATATAAAATAAAATAAAATAAAATAAAATAAAATAAAATAAAATAAAATAAAATAAAATAAAATAAAATAAAATAAAATGAAATGAAATGAAATGAAATGAAATGAAATAAAATAAAAAAATCACATAAAATAAAATAAAATAAAATAAAATAAAATAAAATAAAATAAAATAAAATAAAATAAAATAAAATTAAATGAAATAAAATAAAAAAAAATAAAATAAAATAAAATAAAATAAAATAAAATGAAATAAAATAAAATAAAATAAAATAAAATAAAATAAAATAAAATAAGATAAAATAAAATAAAATAAAATAAAATAAAATAAAATAAAATAAAATAAAATAAAATAAAATAAAATAAAATAAAATAAAATAAAATAAAATAATATAAAATAAAATAAAATAAAATAAAATAAAATAAAATAAAATTAAATAAAACAAAATAAAATAAAATAAAATAAAATAAAATAAAATAAAATAAATTAAATTAAAAAAATTAAAAAAATTTAAAAAAAAAAAAAGTTTAACTGGACTTTAGTGGAAACTCTCTCAACCCTCTACATCACTGTTGTATAGCAAAATAGACATCCGTGAATATCTACATACATGTGTACTCAGTAGTAGGGAAATGTGTGATGTCAAACTTTTCCATTCACCTTGTTTGTCATACAAGCGACGACAGGTTGACTTAGTAAATTGTCTACCGACCAGCTGTGTTCGCTGAACTCGCTATTTAAATGAATAAATGTAGGCTGAGGTGGTAAACGGCGAAATCACCGCCTTTGAAGTATGAATTGTGATATGAACATTTGTTGTTGCTTTGGATAACCGGCCGGTTGACTAGTTCTACGAAGACAAACACGTGACAACGCCAAGCTTAATAAGTAAGTACAAATTCAAATATGAGCCACTTAGACACTCATGTAGAGTAAAACAAAAAAACGAAGGAAAAATTGAAAAAGTGACATTAACGTTATTTTATTATTGACATTGGTTTTAGTGGCATTACTTATAATGCAGTTATGCATCGCAGGCACTGATTTCTCTTAAGGCAAGTTAGGAAGACAAAATGAGCTGGGGTGGTGCGACAATAGCTACAACGTGAACCGAGCAATGCCTGGCACTGTGGGCATGTCACTCAAAGTTGCCAAGTATACTCAATTATATGTGTGAAGGCGAGAATATGACAATTTCAATGATATGAAGATGCAAATGCAATGCCAATCATTTTGTTAGCGGAAGACGGAAGGCGTTAAACCTTGCACTTAAGTGAAATAAAAACAAAAACAAAAATAAAATAAAATAGGATAAAATAAATTAAAATAAAATAAAATAAAATAAAATAAAATAAAATAAAATAAAATAAAATAAAATAAAATAAAATAAAATAAAATAAAATAAAATAAAATAAAATAAAATAAAATAAAATAAAATAAAATAAAATAAAATAAAATAAAATAAAATAAAATAAAATAAAATAAAATAAAATAAAATAAAATAAAATAAAATAAAATAAAATAAAATAAAATAAAATAAAATAAAATAAAATAAAATAAAATAAAATAAAATAAAATAAAATAAAATAAAATAAAATAAAATAAAATAAAATAAAATAAAATAAAATAAAATAAAATAAAATAAAATAAAATAAAATAAAATAAAATAAAAAAATAAAATAAAATAAAATAAAACAAAGCAAAATGAAATAAAACAATATAAAATAAAAAAACAAATCAATAAAATAAATAAATTACATTAAAATAACTAAAAAACAAATAAAAATAAGTTTAACTGGACTCTAGTGGAAGCTCTCTCAACCCTCTACATCACTGTTGTATAGCAAAATAGACATACGTGAATATCTACATATGTACTCAGTAGTAGGGAAATGTGTGATGTCAAACTTTTCCATTCACCTTGTTTGTCATACAAGCGACGACAGGTTGACTTAGTAAATTGTCTACCGACCAGCTGTGTTCGCTGAACTCGCTATTTAAATGAATAAATGTAGGCTGAGGTGGTAAACGGCGAAATCACCGCCTTTGAAGTATGAATTGTGATATGAACTTTTGTTGTTGCTTTGGATAGCCGGCCGGTTAACTAGTTCTACGAAGACAAACACGTGACAACGCCAAGCTTAATAAGTAAGTACAAATTCTAGTATGAGCCACTTAGACACTCATGTGGAGTAAAACAAAAACAAACAAAAAAAACGAAGGAAAAATTGAAAAAGTGACATTAACGTTATTTTATTATTGACATTGGTTTTAGTGGCATTACTTATAATGCAGTTATTCATCGCAGGCACTGATTGCTCCTAAGGCAAGTTAGGAAGACAAAATGAGCTGGGGTGGTGCGACAATAGCTATAACGTGAACCGAGCAATGCCTGGCACTGTGGGCATGTCACTCAAAGTTGCCAAGTACACTCAATTATATGTGTGAAGGCGAGAATATGACAATTTCAATGATATGAAGATGCAAATGCAATGCCAATCATTTTGTTAGCGGAAGACGGAAGGCGTTAAACGTTGCACTTAAGTGAAATAAAAACAAAAATAAAATAAAATAGGATAAAATAAAATAAAATAAAATAAAATAAAATAAAATAAAATAAAATAAAATAAAATAAAATAAAATAAAATAAAATAAAATAAAATAAAATAAAATAAAATAAAATAAAATAAAATAAAATAAAATAAAATAAAATAAAATAAAATAAAATAAAATAAAATAAAATAAAACAAAATAAAATAAAATAAAATAAAATAAAATAAAATAAAATAAAATAAAATAAAATAAAATAAAATAAAATAAAATAAAATAAAATAAAATAAAATAAAATAAAATAAAATAAAATAAAATAAAATAAAATAAAATAAAATAAAATAAAATAAAATAAAATAAAATAAAATAAAATAAAATAAAATAAAATAAAATAAAATAAAATAAAATAAAATAAAATAAAATAAAATAAAATAAAATAAAATAAAATAAAATAAAATAAAATAAAATAAAATAAAATAAAATAAAATAAAATAAAATAAAATAAAATAAAATAAAATAAAATAAAATAAAATAAAATAAAATAAAATAAAATAAAATAAAATAAAATAAAATAAAATAAAATAAAATAAAATAAAATAAAATAAAATAAAATAAAATAAAATAAAATAAAATAAAATAAAATAAAATAAAATAAAATAAAATAAAATAAAATAAAATAAAATAAAATAAAATAAAATAAAATAAAATAAAATAAAATAAAATAAAATAAAATAAAATAAAATAAAATAAAATAAAATAAAATAAAATAAAATAAAATAAAATAAAATAAAATAAAATAAAATAAAATAAAATAAAATAAAATAAAATAAAATAAAATAAAATAAAATAAAATAAAATAAAATAAAATAAAATAAAATAAAACAAAATAGAATAGAATAAAATAATAAAATAAAAAAATAATGTACAACGAAGTAAAAGTACCTATGACAAAATTTGGTTTCAGATTTAAACTATACCAGTTTTCAATAAAGTTATTGAAATGAAAAGGGTTAAAATTTTGAACCAGAATTGTCTTAACATTTACAAAAAAAAAAAATATTTTTTTTTTGTTCGTTGGCGGGGATTCGAACCCAGACTCTCCGTATCATACCCGACTGAAAACAGAACAAAATTGTAAACCTAAAAGGTTTTAATATTAAACCGAAAAGTCTCAATTCTACACCGAAAAATTTTTATTTTAAACCAAAAAGTTTTAAATATAAACTAAAAATAAAAATTGTGTCAGTTGGCACGTGTACAAAACTATGGGCTCGAGCTCTGCTATTTCATTTAGATCTTAAATCGAAACCAAAAGAGCTTGAAATCCTTTTTAGGTAATTGAAGGGTTTGAAATAACGTACAAAAAAGTTTAAAAAATTGCTTAAACTTTAGAAAGGTTTTATTATTATTATTATAAGGCCTTATTACACCGCGACCATTAGTACGATCTATTGTGTGACCTATCAGCTTATTGCTGTATGCGGAGGCTCTTTATAAATTTGAGCACCTCCTCAGGTTTTTTATTCCATATTACGAACGGATTGTGAGTGACCCCACCTAGGTAGCAGAGTCCCTTTCTTGCTAACGCAGTACATTCGCAGAGTATGTGAACCGGCGTTCCATTGTCCAGTTCCCAGAACCGACAAATTGTTGTATCTGACAGATTCAGCTTACTCAGGTGATAACGCAGACCGCAATGTCCCGTAAAATACCCAGTGAGTGTTCTTAGATCCACCCTCCTTAGATTAATGAGCCTGGCTGATGCTCTTTGTGAGGGTTCTATAAAGAGTTTGGCCTGCCTCTGCCTTAGGCTGCTAAGCCAATGCTGCCTAAACTGTTTATTTTCCCAGCTGCTTATGGTGGGTCCTTTACGTGGGTCTTCGCGAGTCCACAAAAGGGTTCCGGACCATAGAGCACCATGTTTTGCCAGGTGATCTGCTTTTTCGTTGCCGTCATGTCATTCATGCCCCGTGACCCAACCTAACAAAACTTTGTTTTGGGCTCCGAGATCATTAAGGACTGCGATGCACTCATCGACAAGCTTCGAGGTTATAGCGTAAGACTGCAAGGCACGTAGGGCGGTCTGACTATCCGATATAATGTAGATTCGCCTAGAGGATAGTCTTCTTCGGAGGGTTAGAAGGGTTTAAAATATAGGCTCATTTTTTTAGCCTTGATACTTAGTAATCAGCCCTACGATACAAAGATGTATTATGTTATTCCGTCTTAGCCAATTTTAAATGTCAATGTTACTAGTGCGTCTTTTCAAACAAAGTAATCTTATCAATTTAAATTTTCCCAGCGCAAAATTACCAATTGTTTTTTAATCCAACTTCGCGACACGTGGGTGTTTACTTCACTGAATGTCAGAAAAAAATGAAAACCAATTCGATGTCGCTATCAGAAATCGATTGTGAAATAAATTAAGAATTGTAGCTTGGGATTAAATAATTGTGAAAAACCAGCCAGACGGTCATGTGTGAAAAATTGCTGCTCGTTGAGCTGTCTATTGACACAATAAGTCTGTTCGCATAGTTGCCGTTTCTCAACAAAAATTTGCCCGAACCCGAGTCATTCCTTTTTCACTCACTCGCCGAGCAAACGGCAAAAGAGCGAAGAGTAGCCACGGTTTCAGCAAATAATGTCTGGTGTCACTCTTGCTCCATTACGCTCCCCAAATTTAACAATTTTGTGCGTAATGGAACGCCCAGCTTGAGAATTCTACACAAATGGTGCTCGCTCTTACTTGAAAGAGGGTAAGCGAACATATAACTATCACCCAATCGCATTTAAAAACGCATAACTAACAACGCCATTTGTAGAGAGTTTTCGCTTGAGACAACAAATGCATACAAGTTTAATGAAAATTGATGACTTGCATTTATAACAGTTTTGTTAAGTACCTGCAAATAGTTGTAGTTTCGATTAATCAATCTACAATTAATGTCTAAGTTTTCATGCACAGGTGCACAGGAATGTCGATAGATTTACACGGGTGCAATGAATCAGCAAAATTGTTAAGCAGACTTTACAAAGGGTTTAGAGAGTAAATATTAAAAGTGGGGATTGTTATCATTATGACTTATATTAAAAAAATTTATACTTAATCATTATCTTAAGAGTAAAAAAAAAACTGAATAAATCAAGGACTAAGATTTCAAAAAAATTTGTTTCATTATGCAGAATTAATTAATCAGAATATGATTAACTCAAATAAAGTTTTCAATTAATCATTTCTTTGATTAATCGGAATATGATTAGCTATCCGCTTTGATTATTCAAAGAAATAATTAATTCCAAATCGTTCTAGTTAGCTGACTATCCTTTCGATTCACCCTTCTTTGACCATCTACATTTTTAAATGATACAAATTTATTCTTAATGCACCTTATTTTACAATGCAAGTACATATATGTATGTCATCAAATGACAGGCGCATTGTAAATATTGCACGCGTTAGGCCATTATGTGTTTGAGAAATGTTATTGTTTTAATTTTAAAATACATTTAGTTTTACAAAGTCGCAATGCTTGGAAAACTTATACGTCTATGCCAAATGACGTAAAGCTATTTTCCCAGCGCGTCATGGACTTATGTGCTGTTCATGCTGAGTCTACATTTTGCATTATCTATCCTCACATTTTAGCATTCAGTCCAAAATGCAGCGTTTATTTCTGCATTTAACATAGAAATTTTGACAGCTAAATGCAAGTAAATGCAACTTTATTTATGCATTAGCATTATAAATGCTAAATACAACTGTGACATATTCGTGGAAACAGTACGAACAAAAATTTACTTGTATGAAGAAAAAGTAAACAAAATGTTGCATACTTTTTGGTGAAATGCGTTTTTTATATTAGGATATGTTCTCACTAAACAAGTCAACGTTCTTATGCAATAATTTTCACTGTTATAAGTTGAGATTTTCTACGTGAAGATTTTAGAAAGTCGGTTTCTTCTTCTACCCACCAACTCACTTTTATAAGACAAATGGAGTTTATCTACTTCCGATATAGGAACGCGCCTTAAGCAATCGAAAATTGGCTAAATGCGCATTTACAAAATGCGGCAGCATGAACACGTGCTCAAAAATGCTTAATAAATGTCGTATTTTGATGTGCGGTTCATGCTAGGCCTTCATTTTGCATTATTCTCACATTTGAGCATTTAGCTAAAAATGCAGCATTTATTTCTGCATTAAACATACAAATTTTGACTGCTAAATGCTACTTAATGCAACTTTATTTTTGCATTTACCATTTTAAACGCAGAATCAACCCTGCAATCTACGAAGAAAGAAGGGGATTCGAACTCAAATAGTTGAGTAGGCAGAACTGGTTTTTTGATGTTCTCTCATGCAAATTAAATTAAAAAAAGTTAAACAACAAGTGATCTGATGTTTGTGAAACCATTTAAATCCATCAAATATATAAAGAAGTGTAATTTTGTACACGTGCTCATAACCTGAAAAATTACAACCATGATTCGAATTGAGCCAAATGTGCATTTACTAAATGCAGCAGCATGAACACTTTTCGAAAGTTCATGTCTGAAAATGCAAAATGCTGCATTTTTAATGCAGCACGAACCCCATATAAAACTCAGCATGAACACCACATTAGACTACACCCGCTGTAAGGCATGTCTATGGTAAAAGGAGAATAAGATCCACAGCGGAAATGACGTGCAATAAGATGGTTATTATACGGATATGACGCCGCTCAATAACATCATTTCTGCTTCCATACGGAGAAGGGATGATCTAGAAAGGTCCACTGGTTATATCAAATTGTTCCCGCGCCAATAGGACTAGTACAGAAAAGTGCTGAAATAAAGTTCTGTATTTAAATAGGTCAGACACTAGATTGGCAAACTGAATTCCAATGCAAACGTATGTGACGATATTGTGTGCCCTATGTTTGCATGTATGTGCATTAGGGTGGGTACAAAAAACCATTTTTTTTTCGTTTGACTTGGGGCTATATCGTCACTTGCTTTCCATTGACCATTGAATGAACTATGTATCAATATCTTGAAGGAAAATAAATCAAATCACCCTAATGTAAAAATATGTATACTAGCATGTTATGTGCTCTCTTTGCATTGACGTATCTGTCTGATTAGCATTTCTGCATATGGCATAACCCATTCACAATTTGACGACTTCTCAGTACTGATACAATAAATAAGATAAATACGCTCCAAACTGTCTGTTACTAACTTTTTGAGCTATTTTTAGATAGAAAAATGATTTATTGAAATAAGGGCGAAACATCAAACTAGTGAGAAAAATACGAACATACAACTACAATTTTCTGACTGAACTCATAATGGTCAGGAAAAATCCATTACATACCATATTTCTATATACCGTACTATCTTAAGAGCCGCTTGACCGATTTCGATGATATTTGGCACAAAGATAGTGAGCTCGATTCTAAGGCTTTTCGTTTGAGTGTTGCCACTTGGGGTGGTTTACAGGGTTGTCCCCTATCTTAATTTTTTTTTTTAAATATTGAATAAGGTTTGTCAATATGGTTATCAAGTGCAAGATAGTTGCGGAGATATACCAACTAAAATATTTTCAAGTAGGGTTGCTACCTAGGGTTGCCACTTTAACGCATATTATTTGTATATCCGTTACTATCTCGAGCTCATTTTGAGATCATTTTTGAGTGTGAATTGGGATAATTTTGTGATCATTTTCGAAACATTTTGGAA
>CAXKVI010000001.1:175474173-175491673 GCA_964058755.1 Campiglossa producta | reverse complement strand
AAAAAAAAACTTAAAAATAAAATTAACGAAAAGTAAGAAAATCATTAACCTATAAACCAGTTAAAAAAAAAACTATTTTTGAAAATGTACATCCAAAAACATCAATACACCCAGGAACATGTTCTATTTCAAAATTGACAATGCATACCCACACTAAAAGAACCTCAGGGATGAGTAACCAGCAAAAAAGAAACAAAAAATTAACCATCTGTGACAGTCATCAACGGCAACACGCTCATGTAACATTTGCCAAAAATTGCGACAGCAAAACATTTGTCAAAAAGTCGCGACCAACCAAACATTTATCAAATGAGCGCACCCACATCGATTTTTTATTTTTATTTTATTTTTTTTGCTTTTTTGCTAATTTGTTGACTTGTTCGACCACATACAAGCTAGACATGGATACACCCAGTAGAAAAGGGGATAATCGTGAGACTAGTGTGGGAGTATACGATTGACGTACGAAGAATTACGCCCTCTACTTACATTTGACCTGGCCAAAGCTTGTTAAATTAAAGTTATTAAAGTTATCTATTGGACATAACTGAAGGGTTAATGACTAGTCTAATTCCGAAAAAACTAGCAGACATATGTCACCCCACCTTTTTTGAAATCATTTCGCGCTTTCTGCAGTAGAATATTGGTTAAAGAAATACCTACTCTCTTATTTATAGCTCGGCGGTAACTTCTCTCTCGGACTACTGGGTATATTTTTTGTTGTCGAAATAATAATTCATACATTAGGATATATTCATGTTTGGACATTTGTAAATTTAGGTATAATGAAAAGCATCGATGCCTAAAATAGTCATATCGCCTAATTAATATGTCATTTAGTTGACAGTCCATACTTAATTATTCAAATGAATATCACTAAATTAGAGACCACACATGTTTCAACGTTAAGTATGGTCCGAAATACTAAGTACTTGAAAGAGGCTATACATATATACAAAATGTGAAAGTCTGCGGAGAAAAAAAAATATTATAATACATATTCGCTCATTAATCTTTACATATTACAAAATTGTTACAGAGACTTTAAAGAAAAATGCCATATGTTTGTTCTCGGATCAAAAAATAACTACATCATGGAATTGAATGCCTTCTTCACAGATGTGTTGCTATAGGCCTAACCTGAAATATGGAACACATTTTCTCTAGCCTGCGCTATATAAAGTTCTTTCGCGGTGCATCTAATCATATTATATAAATGATTGACATGTGTCTATCCGGGGTGTTTTATATGTATAAAATGATCTATATTATCAGGGGAGGTTTAATGCCGTTCGATAAAACTTACTTATAAACTAAGTGCTGTTTACTTGAAAACTGATTGAAAGTACTTCCATCATTTAAGTGCTATCAATTTATTTTTACTTTTTAGGTACATAGGTACTTGTGCTTATTTGAACTTACTGGAATTTATAATACACCCGCTTTTTTATTTACGCTATTTTTAGATATTACGCGAAAAGTGCTCAATACTTTAGTTAGTATGCCATTTTTATTTTATTTTATTTTATTTTATTTTATTTTATTTTATTTTATTTTATTTTATTTTATTTTATTTTATTTTATTTTATTTTATTTTATTTTATTTTATTTTATTTTATTTTATTTTATTTTATTTTATTTTATTTTATTTTATTTTATTTTAAATTGTGAATTTGGCTGGCTCGAGGTCGATGTTTTTGCAAAAAACTAATAAAAACACAAAGTTTTTCTTTTCGCCAATATATTTCAATTACCGTCGGTAATCTTCATCAGGGCAACTAACAACAACATAAAAACATTTATTTAATAAATAATAATTAATTAACTAAACAACATTTTTGTACATACATTTGTTTACACGTTTGCACAGTTTAACGTGGAGTAGGATACTGTCTATTTTGTGTTAACAAGTGTTTATATGTCTTTGCTACGCTCTCATAATCAGATTTATAATTTATTCTTATGTTTGCCGGTGTGTTGATAATGTGCAGCATTTCTAACGAAAATCTCTTTTTGTATTGTTTCTCTTGTTGGAGTATTGAAGCTTCGTTAAAGTTTGGAGCGTGCTCATTGTTTGCACAGTGTGCCATTAGGGCTGTTTTATGGTTGTCCGTATGATGGCAATGTTTAAAGTCGGATTTATGCTGTGCTAATCTGGTTTTTAACTTTGACTTTGTGGTTCCTACATAAATCTTGTTACAGGCTTCGTCATCATTGCCTTTGCAAGGTATTTTATATACTACATTACTTTTTTCTATTTCCGGTATTTTTGTCTTCGTTCTATTAAAAATATTTTTCAAAGTATTAATTGGTTTGTGGGCTATTTTGAACTCGCTATTATTGTAGCAATCAGATTTTGCAAGACGCTCTGATAACTGTGGTACATATACAACCGATTTGAATATCTTTGGTTTATCTACTATTTGCTGCGGGTTTTCCGATACCGATTTTCTTATTAAGGAATTTATAATATTATCCGGAAAATCATTACTTTTTAATATTATTTTGATTTCATTCTTAATCTCTCTGTGGTAAGCGTCGTCAGATATTTGTAACATTCGTCGAATACAGCCCCTTGCTGTATTAATTATCATTGTTTTTGGATGTTTCGAATTATAACTAATGAGTCGTCCTGAAGCTATAGGTTTCTTATACCACTTGAGCTTTATTTGATTACCATGTCTTATTATCATGGAGTCGAGGTAAGGTAGTTTTCCGTCCTTTTCGAGTTCAGTAGTAAACTTTATATGTTTATTGAAAGAATTTAATGCGTCCAGTGTATTCTGAATTTCGTTTTCATTTACTATTGCAAATATGTCATCAACGTACTCCACGTTAAACTGTGCAAACGTGTAAACAAATGTATGTACAAAAATGTTGTTTAGTTAATTAATTATTATTTATTAAATAAATGTTTTTATGTTGTTGTTAGTTGCCCTGATGAAGATTACCGACGGTAATTGAAATATATTGGCGAAAAGAAAAACTTTGTGTTTTTATTAGTTTTTTGCAAAAACATCGACCTCGATAATCGACCAGCCAAATTCACAATTTAGAAAATAAAGGTCGCTAAAATAACATTTTATTTTATTTTATTTTATTTTATTTTATTTTATTTTATTTTATTTTATTTTATTTTATTTTATTTTATTTTATTTTATTTTATTTTATTTTATTTTATTTTATTTTATTTTATTTTATTTTATTTTATTTTATTTTATTTTATTTTATTTTATTTTATTTTATTTTATTTTATTTTATTTTATTTTATTTTATTTTATTTTATTTTATTTTATTTTATTTTATTTTATTTTATTTTATTTTATTTTATTTTATTTTATTTTATTTTATTTTATTTTATTTTATTTTATTTTATTTTATTTTATTTTATTTTATTTTATTTTATTTTATTTTATTTTATTTTATTTTATTTTATTTTATTTTATTTTATTTTATTTTATTTTATTTTATTTTATTTCGTTTTATTTTATTTTATTTTATTTTATTTTATTTTTTTTTTTATTTTTTTTAATTTTATTTTTTTTTTTTATATATGATGCGAAAATTTCCAACAAAAGCCTACCTATCCACCCCAGAAGAAAGTAACTAATGTAAATCGTTCTAAAATATTTCCTCATAATTCGCAGATCACATGATATTTACACAGTTTTAACATAATAAGACTGTCGAACAAACATTTAAGGGCGTAATAAAAATTCAAGCAAATAAAAAAAACAATGAAAGTTTATTTCATCAAATCAAAACAGTTTGTACGGCAATAAGCTGATAAAAACTGCAAATGATATCTTATCATAAGCTAACAGGGAGACTTCTGTCGCCCTTGTCGAGTCAATTTTGCGACAAACAATGCGACTTTACACCCAATAAATTAGGTGAATAACATCATAATTGTTGTTGAGTTTTGATTTTTTTGATTGGTAACGAACGACCTTTATTACACATAGGTCGTTTGAGAGGGAATAGAGGAAGTGAAGATGGGTAATTTTTGGGCAAGTCAGTTGTATGAAGTGATTTTTGATATTCAAATATTTAATTGGAAGCTTTGGTGGTAGACAAAAAAAAATGGGTTTACATAATAAAACTACAAGTTTCTTGCAGCGCAGACACTTTGTCATAGCACTCTTTTTTTTGCCAATTAGAGAAGTTGTTGTTGCTATGGCACACTTTACAACACTAGCAATTACGAGTTAAGGTATCATACACTTAAACGTACTCATATCTAATCAAATTTATATAACAAACTGTACACTCCTGTTGTCACTTGAAACGGAAAGTTTTAATGTGAAGTTTTATTGCGGTAGGATTATGATTGACAAATAACTACTTTCAAACTAAGAAGGGTGGCAACAATTCCAAGACATTTTATAAATTGACAGCTGACACTTATGATAGCAGATATCTGTAGAGATATCTTAATTGGCTGAGCTGTGAAAGGAGTGAGCTGTTGAGACTAACTTTCATTTCTTGAGAAATTGTGTTATAATGTTTTCACACCTCTAATAAATAGAGTTTTAATATGACATTAGAGTTGGGAATTTTAGTTCATTAACGTCATCAGAGTTTTTAGTTAATTTATTTTAATTACTGGTATTTGTTTCCCTTAGGAAATAACTACTAACTAACGTCCAAATATTTTAGGAGGGGTATCAAGATATGTTTTTTGGCCTCGCTATAAATAATCCAGAGTAGCGTCTTTTGATTCTTCCTCTTACACTTTTCAACTTGTTTTTACAGTTGACTCTTAAAGAAAACAAATAATGTCCAGAAATACAAAAATATGGGGTAATTACTGGGTCGCTTTAACCAAGAAAGAGGATAAAAAAGTGGGCAATTTTTACAGTCATTTTTTTTATTCTGTCATATTGTTTTCAACATGGCTATCCCTGGTTGGCAGGGACTTTACTTTAAAACGCGCTTTGGTTTCTCGTTATTTCCACATTTTACATAGTTCAAGTAGTTTATTTGAAATTTGTGGACTAGTTCCTTCGATAACACCCATGAACTAGTTCAATGAACTAATTAGTTCATGACCTGCCCAAGTTTATATGAATTTTTTTTTTGTTACTGTTTTTATACTCTTTTAATTTATCTATGTGCCAAAAAACTTATAGGACCGTCTTTCTCTAGCGATATTTTATAAAAGATTGACACGTGTCAAATCAGAGTGTTTTATATTATAAAACATACTGTATTATTAGAGCAGATTTAATTTAGTTCGAAAGTTTTTTTTTATCAGTTAAGTGGTTTTACTTGAGAACTAATTGGGAGTACCACTAATGTTTAAGTGCTTTAAACTTATAGTATTTTTCGTAGTAGACGAAGTACTCTAAAAGTTTTAACTTGTATCTGTCAATAGGCTCGTGGCTACTAAGTTACAGGTGCGTCGATTTTTTTATAAGATACTTCTTAAAGCCCTCGTGATCTGTAATATTTTTGAAGTGTAAACTTTTATAATGACATAGTGAAAAAAAATGGAGTGAAAAATGTGACAACAATAATATGAATGTTTTCTGTTAATTTTGCTGTTAAGCTAACAGATTTGGAAAGGCCGCTTTTTAGTACCCAGCAGTATTTGAGGTAAGACCTTCTAAACTCAGTAAAATATTTATCACTATAAATGTTCTGAAAATCTTTTACTACTAATTTAGCTTCTTGATAGTTAGTTTTTTCCCAATAAGAGTAATTGATATAAGAAGTTTTACTTCTATACTGCGATACTTTTTTTGTGGGAAAACCTGCTCTATTTCTCTGCTTGCTCGTTTGTTGCTAAATTATATAGTTTTAAATCATATTTTGTTTATTATTATTGTAGCTAAATATATTCTTTGAAACTTTTAGCACATCACTACCTAGTAACTAGAAGAAAGCGGCATTAACGATAGCAAATAAGTACCTATTTCTTACACGGTAATAAAAATCGTTTATCTTCAAAGATTGAAAAAAAAAAATAAACAAAAATCATTTGCAGATTAAGAAACATTTAATAAGCACGATAACAGTGGATAGCACTATCGATACTAACGATACTACCTGTTGTTGATTACGAACTATCGATAGTATTCATGTTACACTTTAAATATCGAACAAATAATATATCGTTTAGTGATATTGGTTGATTTAAATCTTGTAACCTAAATCGAGCTGTTTTTATATATTTTTACATTTGTATATCCGGTACTATCTCGGGAGCTATGCTTGACCGAGTTCGATGAATAGTATGCTTGATTCTAAGACTTATCTCTTTGGTGTTGCCACTTGAAGTGGTTTACAGGGTTGTCACTTATTTCAAATTTTTTAATATTGGGAAAAATATGCCAATGTATTGCCGGTACTATCTTGGGAACAACCTGGCATATAGATAATATGATCCATTTTGTTACTATCCACTTTGCGGTTGTCAGTTGGGGCGGTTTACAGTGTTGCCACCTATCTCAACTTTTTTTTAAATTATGCAGAAAGATATGCCAATATGCGTATCAAATGAAAGGTATTTTCGGCGGTATGCCTACTAAAATATTTTCAAGTAGGGTTGCCACCCAGGATTACCATTCTAGCGTATTGTATGTTTATATCTTAGGGTCAGTTTTGGGATCATATTTGGATTATTTTGCGATCATTTTAGGATCATTTAGGGTTAATTTTATGATAATTTTTGGGCTATTTTTGGATCATTTTGGGCTCAGTTTTGGAATAATTTTGGGATAATTTTGGGGTAATTTTTGAATAATTTTGGGATCATTTTAGGATCATTTTTGGCACATTTTGGGATCAATTTGCATGCTTCATCTTGAAACGGTCCACTTGGTTGTTGCCACTTGGGGCGATTTATAGGGTTGCCACTCAACTAATCGTTTCTTAAATATTGAGTAAGGTATGTCAATATGGGTATCAAATCAAAGTACTTTTAGCCGCATACCAACTATGATGTCTTAAAAATTAATTGGCACCTAGATTTGCCACTTTTGCTGCCTTTTATTTATTACTTCGTAAATTAACCGATTTGGCTGAAATTCTGTATGTGGATGGTATACTTCATTCTAGGATTTCCCCTTTGCCACTTGAGGCGCTGTAGAAAGTTGCCACCTATTTGATATTTTTTCGAAAATCTATTTTGAAAAGTTTAAGGTAAGTAAAATAATAAAAAAAAAATGTAAAAATCGAAAACACCGAGCAAGTTATAACTATACTATCGATACGAACGATAGCAGTGTAGAAACTATCAACGCTAGCGTCAATCGATAGTTTGCCAACACTAAATGAAAATGTTCACATAAAACCCCCTCGAGTTCGCATGTTAATAGACTTTGAATATTTTCTTTTAATTATAAATTAACATGAATTCGACGTGTGTTCAATATACATTGTTCATACATCGCTATGGAATTTTATCTTTGTTTATTTTTTCTTCTGCTCGTTAATAAAGCAATAAAAAAAATCACGTTTTTCTACATTACACCGCCGACTACCGGTATCAGCTGAGCACCTACATAGTTCTGTGCAATTAAGTAGTATTGTTTTTTTTTTCTTTTTTTTGTTTAAATAAATGATGACCTATCACAATCTGTATATCATCGATATAAAAATCTTTAAGCAAATTGAACATTCATTAATTTTATTGTATTACAAGTGTGTCATAGGTTTGAGGAATGCACCAAGCAGAAGGCTTTACCGGTTTTGTTTAAGTAAAAAAGTACCTTTAAAAAACAAAACATTGTAAAATGAGCTGGTTATTGAACTCGTTAACTTCCGGTTTTGTAAGGTCTAAGGCAATAGAAGCTAATTTATTTTTACGCAGTTGATGCTTACCTATGTTGACTAGAGCTAGGAACTACTTTTGTATAGCTCAAATGTCAAGACAGAAACAAAGATCAAGTTTTTGGCATCAGAGTTCTTATATCAACTTCACCGAGATTCGAGCTCAGGCGTCTTGAACGTTCAAGCCAGGTGTCTACCATTATGCCAACATATATGTATGCTTGCCAGCGTCTATTTACAGTTTTTAAGGAATTACACCACACTCTCACCGCGAATCGAATTAGGAGTTTTTGGCTGCTGAACGGAGGAGTCTACCGTTATGCCATCGTGTACTAATGCTTGCCGGCGTCTAATTACAGTTTTGTTGTATGACAGTAATGGCCGTACCTTTGCTATTGGATTAAAAATTGACAAAACTATGACTGTTAAATCAACTGTTGAATGCAGTCACTTCAACAAAAAACACCGTTCAAAAAACCAAAATTTAGTCAATTCAACATTCAACTTCAGGATAATAGTGCGAGATTGTTGATTGAATGAAAACAAATTTGATGGAGGCTGCATTAGGGTGGTTTGGAAAAGTTTGTTTTTTTTTGCACTCCATTTTATTGATTCGTGGTTTGGTCCAAAAAGTTCAGTTCCTTTAGCTTGGTATCGTTTATTGAGGAAATCCTATGATGTCATCAATATGTCTAGCTTGGAACTTACACTTAATTCAGCTGGAATATTTTTCATTATACGGACTGTAAACGATAACTTGAGTAAAAATTAAGATATTTGCATACAGGTAGGTTGCCATTGGAAATGGGCGAAATCGGATCATAAGCACGCTCCCTTTTTCGATATCGAAAATTTCGAAAGTAACAAAATATGACATAACTTGAGTAAAAATTGAGATATTTGCATGAAGTTTGGTATACAGGTTATGTTCTGGCAAAGGTAGGTTGCTTTTTCGGGAGGCATTTTTGAAAATTCGACTGGTCGTAACTTTTAAACTGATTACGGTAGAATGATGATATTTGGCACAAAGCTACTAATATCGTTGGGAGTATACCTGATGAAATTGGATAAAATCGCCCTCCAACCACGCCCACTTTCGATATGGAAAATTTCGAATATCACATAAGTTGACATAATTCAGTAAGGCAAATCAAATAGTTTAAATAGTATAAGAGTCATTCCATGACAAATCGACAAAAATTTCGATTTCGCTAAAAATTTGCTATCTTTAAAATAAGGTTCGGACTTTTTTTTTTGGAAAAAAAAAAATTATATATCTGGGCTTTTAAAATTTTTTTTTTATTTTTTTACGAAAACTGCATTTAAAAAAAAAAAACAAATTAAAAAAAAAATGATCCCAAACTGTCGATTTGAAAAGGTTACAGCATTTTAAAATAAAAAAAAACGTTTCTTTTTTAAAGTTCGTAACTTTTTTGATAAATTTTAATAAATTCTGAAAAAGGTATTTCGGGGGGTAGAAAAAGATGGCAAACTTTTAGCGAAATCGAGGGGGTCAGGTAACAAATTTGTCGATTTGGCGTGGAATGGCCCATAAACTTTTAGGTAAATCCTCCTAGGGCCTATATCATTGTTAGCTCATTCTGAAAAATTCCCGCTGGGTATTTACTATTCGGTTCAGCCGAACTTAGACTTCCTTACTTGTTGGCTTTTAAAGGCAATTTCAAAAGGAATTTTTCATGAAAAGTATATCTAGTAGAGCGTATCACGGTGTAAGGAGGAAAAAAAAAATTGAAAATGTCCCCCCTCCCCAGTTTGAGCACTCACCTTATGAGGTTTTCAAAAAAAAAAAAAAATTAATTTTTTTGTCACCCTGTAAAAACAGCGAAATGTGTTTTTTTCTATAGTTTCTATATTTTACGTTCGATTTTCAAAAGTGTTACAATTTTAGAAATGTATTCAACAAGTCAATATTTCCTCCATAGAAACTTTTATCCCATCATCCCAAGTTTAGCTTTTATTCTATTTTTTACTAAAACCAACACCCTGTATTTGAAAAAAAAAAATTGTTTCCTGAAAACTAAGCAAAAAAAAAAGAATATTTACCTGCATATAATGAGGAAATAAATGTAATGCATTTGTGCTAAATCTATCCTTGACTCTAATTTGCTGTAACGTTCTCAGCTACTTAGTTTAGCGAATATATGGTTATACATAGGCGTTACTCATCGGCAACTTCTGAACAAGAATCACTTGCTACGTGAAAAAATCGCTCAGTATTTAGAGAATGGCATAGAAAATCTAAGGCTATATTTACTTTATTCAAATTTTTTTTTAATACAGGGTGTTGGTTTTAAATAAAATTGAATAAAAGCTAAAGTTGTTCTCGCAGGTTAATGGCTTATATGAACGAAATATGACACCGGCTAAAACCTTTACAACAATAATATTGCTCATTGAAATCAAAGACCAAATAGAAAAGTTATACGCAAAAAACGAATTTCGTTGCTTTTACAGGGTGCGGAAAAAAAGTCTGGAAAATTTTTCACTGTTTCACCAGTGCAATTTAGTGGCAAATACTGAGTATAACTCTTATTCTTAAAAAAAGGACGTGTGGCACTCGTGGACTGCCGCGGTAAAGCTATTGCATATTATCAACTTATGCCAGGCCGATACGCAGCGGTGGGGGTTTTGAATTTCAAAATCCTCCCGCACATATCCAGTCAAAGTGAAAGTTAAAGTCAAAGTCAAAGTCAAAGTCAAACTCAAAGTCAAAGTCAAAGTCAAAGTCAAAGTCAAAGTCAAAGTCCAGTCAAAGTCGAAGTCCAGTCAAAGTCAAAGTCAAAGTCGGAGTCAAAGTCGAAGTCAAAGTCCAGTCAAAGTCAAAGTCCAGTCAAGGTCAAAGTCAAAGTTAAAGTTAAAGTTAAAGTTAAAGTTAAAGTTAAAGTTGAAGTTAAAGTTAAAGTTAAAGTTAAAGTTAAAGTTAAAGTTAAAGTTAAAGTTAAAGTTAAAGTTAAAGTTAAAGTTAAAGTTAAAGTTAAAGTTAAGGTTAAGGTTAACTTTAACTGTAACACTAACTTTATGATAGAGATCCAATTTTCTGTATTCAACCTCTTGCTAACACCGAACTTTTTCGAAGCTTTTTTCACAAAATATCCGTTCCGTTTTTTTTTATTTAGGTGCGATAAAATCTATGCAATAGCTTGGATACTCAAATGAAAGCTACACAGGAAGTAAAAATTCTCAGGTTATTTGTAACTTATGCACACTCAACAAATAAGAGCCACGTGCCCGGGTCTAAAACTTTAGCCACATATTTAAAAAAATCCAATAAAAATTTGTTTATATAAACATTTTTCCTTTCACAAAGACATTCCTTTGATCAGCACAGTTTACCATAGCATCCTCTCTTTTTTGTGGTAAACAAAAAAAAATATTAAAAAATGCTTTTAAAATCACGAATCGCAGACTAACTAAAATTCCTGCACTCTGTTTTGTTTACAATCTAAATAATTTTCATAATATTATGACCACACGTGATAAAGTAAATCTTTTCGCTTTTGCTATTGTTATTATTAGCCATTATTTAATAAATTGATTACATTTGCTCAAATATCCATAGTCAGGCAACGAGCAAAGTCTTTGTTCGAATTAAATTTTCAATATTTTTGGTTAGTCAGTTTAGTCAGGTATCAGCATCTATGTGCTTTTTTCTGCAATAAGCTAATGGCGTTTTACAAAATGATGCAGCAGCAAATCATATTTGTACTATATTTGTTCTCATCAACTTGATATGAAACAAATTTTAATACGGATTAATTTGATAGCTCGTGTTAAGCAAATTTGTTGTTAAACGTGCAAAATGGATAAATTGAGTACATATGAGCTTATGTGCATGTCTGTATGTATATACAATTGTGCTAAAAGCGAGATGCTTTATAGTACAGTAAATTCGCCGGCAAAACAATAATAAAAAATAATAACAACGAAGTATGTAATTAAATAAAAACCACACCGGCTAGTTAGAATGCCAGTCATTCACTTTTTACTATTATAGTATTAAGCACGGCTTGACATATTTACCCACCTTGCAAAAAAAAAAAGAGTGTTTAATTTTAGGGTGATATTTTTTTAGATATTCTGCAAAAAAGACAAAATTTTCAAACAATTTTGTAATATTTGCAATGTGAATATTATTTATTATGGCGAGACTTGTTATTAGAGCGTTTCGCCAAAAAAAAATAGGACGTGGGGCACTCGGGGACTGCCGCGGTAAAGCTATTGCATAACACTTTTTATCAACTTATGCAATTATAATATTTATGAAAACTCAATGAGCATATTTATGACTTTAGAGCAGTACAGCCTTAACCTGTTAACAGTATAGCCTATACAGCTCCAATTTTATGTAATCGGCCTGCTGCTTATATCAGTACAACATCACACTGTTCGTAGTATAGCCTAAATGTAGGCAACGCTTACAGCACCGCTTATATTTATTTTTGTCAAGTTATGTTCGTTATGTCCGTTACGAACATTTTTAACATTAACATTTTTTTTCATTTCACTCCCACCGCCAGGGCCTGCGATGAAATCTATGCAATAGCCTAAAAAAAAATAACAATAATTCTCAGAGACCCAAATTTTTGTACAGAGCTTAGGTTTGCATTTTTTGAAATTTTCTTTCTAAGCTCTCTATCAAAATTTGGCACTGTGGGAATTATTGTTATTTCAAATATTTATTTTGACCAGACTAAAATTGAATTAACCCTAAAATAGATTTCAAATTTATGGCTTTTATCCAAAAAGCTTATCAGCCCACATAAATTTGTCAATACAACTAAATACTTGCTGTCAATACCAATTCGCCATAAATTATTTGACAACGATTTAAAGCGATAAATAAAGCAATTAAAATTATGAACTAATCATATTTAGCCATCAGAAAATAGAATTTAATTTTAGAAGCCCATTAAAATAATACACCCACATTTGAAGCGCACAACAACTTACCAAAGCCCATTATATCAACTTTGTATGAATACTCACATCATTAGCGGCCATTAACGGTATAATTGAATTAAAGCTATTGCATATTATCAACTTAAGCAAGGCCCGTACGCAGCGGTGGGGGTTTTGAATTTCAAAATCCTCCCCTGCGCACGGGCCTCTATTTTAATACATATACATACATATGTTATCGTACACGCACATATCCATTTTTAGTTAAAGTCAAAGTCAAAGTCGAAGTCAAAGTTAAAGACAAAGTTAATGTTAAAGTTAAAGTTAAAGTTAAAGTTAAAGTTAAAGTTAAAGTTAAAGTTAAAGTTAAAGTTAAAGTTAAAGTTAAAGTTAAAGTTAAAGTTAAAGTTAAAGTTAAAGTTAAAGTTAAAGTTAAAGTTAAAGTTAAAGTTAAAGTTAAAGTTAAAGTTAAAGTTAAAGTTAAAGTTAAAGTTAAAGTTAAAGTTAAAGTTAAAGTTAAAGTTAAAGTTAAAGTCAAAGTCGAAGTCAAAGTTAAAGACAAAGTTAATGTTAAAGTTAAAGTTAAAGTTAAAGTTAAAGTTAAAGTTAAAGTTAAAGTTAAAGTTAAAGTTAAAGTTAAAGTTAAAGTTAAAGTTAAAGTTAAAGTTAAAGTTAAAGTTAAAGTTAAAGTTAAAGTTAAAGTTAAAGTTAAAGTTAAAGTTAAAGTTAAAGTTAAAGTTAAAGTTAAAGTTAAAGTTAAAGTTAAAGTTAAAGTTAAAGTTAAAGTTAAAGTTAAAGTTAAAGTTAAAGTTAAAGTTAAAGTTAAAGTTAAAGTTAAAGTTAAAGTTAAAGTTAAAGTTAAAGTTAAAGTTAAAGTTAAAGTTAAAGTTAAAGTTAAAGTTAAAGTTAAAGTTAAAGTTAAAGTTAAAGTTAAAGTTAAAGTTAAAGTTAAAGTTAAAGTTAAAGTTAAAGTTAAAGTTAAAGTTAAAGTTAAAGTTAATGTTAAAGTTAAAGTTAAAGTTAAAGTTAAAGTTAAAGTTAAAGTTAAAGTTAAAGTTAAAGTTAAAGTTAAAGTTAAAGTTAAAGTTAAAGTTAAAGTTAAAGTTAAAGTTAAAGTTAAAGTTAAAGTTAAAGTTAAAGTTAAAGTTAAAGTTAAAGTTAAAGTTAAAGTTAAAGTTAAAGTTAAAGTTAAAGTTAAAGTTAAAGTTAAAGTTAAAGTTAAAGTTAAAGTTAAAGTTAAAGTTAATGTTAAAGTTAAAGTTAAAGTTAAAGTTAAAGTTCTAGTTAAAGTCAAAGTCCAGTCAAAGTCAAAGTCAAAGTCAAAGTCGAAGTCAAAGTCAAAGTCAAAGTCAAAGTTAAAGTTAAAGTTAAAGTCAAAGTCCAGTCAAAGTCAAAGTTAAAGTTTACTATAACTTTATCATTAACTTAATGATAGAGATCCAATTGTATGTAACACCGAACCTTTTCGAACCTTTTTCACAAATATCCGTTCCGTTTTTTTTTTATTTAGGTGCCAAGCCCGCGATAAAATCTAGTACCACGCCGCTATACAACACTTCTTCAACGCTTTAAGCACTACTGTACACTTTTATGTCTCCCACCGCCTATTTTATCTAAACCCGAAGCAATTTTTTTTTTCTCCGACATTAGAATCTTCCGTAATTCGTGTTGACGCATTTTAATTTCCTTGCCATCATACTGGCAAATAGATGTAAAAGCTTTTTTTCTATCATTTCTTTTTGGAATCGTCACGAATGTGTATTATAAACGTAAGCCTATATTTGCACATTGGATAATGGCTTTCACATCAATAATCACATCAAGTTTTACGTGGCCGCACACATTTTTCAGTGCGAATAAATCTTTTGTGTGTGACGTGGCTACTGTTTGACGTTTGACGTGTGTGTGTAAGCGATGATGGAATCGATGAAAAAATATTAATAGAATGCAAACGAATGAGAAACTTTGAAAAATCAAATTAATGAAGCAAGCAAGCTATGTTTATGTGCACTGTAGGAAAATTTAGGCTAGCTTCAATCAGGGGAGAATCAATTTTAAATTTCATATTGGTCTTTATATGTCAAACCTTCGAATTTTGAAAAATTTTGGTGAGGAATTTCGTTTTATCATAAAACAAAAAAAGGATAAAACAAATGCCATGCGAGTAAGGGGTTTAGAATATGCCCGACGTAGGCATACCGGTCGTAAGAGGCGACTAGTATGCACATAGGTAATGCCGTGCTAACTCGATGGTTGATCTACTGATATGATACCTCTCACCTCACGGATGGAGGGATGATATGACCTAGAAGGTTCCACTGGTCATATCAAATCGCTACCACGACAGTCGGGCTGTACGGCAAGGGAGCACCGCAGCGTACCGGCTTCATATCCGGCCAAGTACTGTTAATTTCGGAATCACTCCCCAAAACCTTCGGGGAGTGTTTTTGCTGTTAACAACAACAACAACAACAACAACATCATACAACAAAGTTCTGCGAATGAAAAAAAAGTTGTTTTATAAGTCTGGTCAAAATAAATACTTGAAGTAACAATAATTCCCACAGAGCCAAATTTTGGTACAGAGCTTAGGTTAGCCGTCAGAAAGAAAACTTCAAAAGTCCCCGACGATCCCAAGTGCGCTAAAAAAAGTTATCCGGGGTCAAAGGTAAAAATTTTACGGTTTTTGGTCTTATTTTTCGAAAGCGGTAAGTGTATATCAAACAAGTAAGGAAGTCTAAGTTCGGGTAACCGAACATTAAATACCTAGCGGTAGTTTTCATATGATTTTCGAAATTTTTCATTTCGCAAGTGGGGGTGGTTGGTATACTCCATATTATGCTACTATACCTCGTACCAGTTTCATTGTTCTACCATAATCAGTTTAAAAGTTATGAACCGTGAAATTTTCAAATATGCCTCCCTTAAAAGTGGGCGGTGACACGCCTACATTAAAAAATTAATCAAAAAATCATAATAGAATGACTAGCGGATTCATCCTACCAAACTATATCATGTTAGCCGTTTCCGTTACCGAATTTTGTCAATTTAGATGATTTTCGAAGTTTTCGATATCGAAAGTGGGCGTGGTTTGAGGGCGATTTTATACAATTTCATCAGGTGGTGCCACGCCCATTTTAAAAAATTTATGAAAAAATCACAAGAGGATGGCCAGACTGCATAGCTAAATTTTTAGGGAATTGCATCGATAATACTGAAAAAACTTAAAAATTGTATCACGAAAAAACAGGAAAATGTCCCAGGAGTCACACTCTTTAACCTTGGTAAAAAGTTTCTAAAAGCTAATACTGATCTTATTTTTAAAGAATATGGTACTATGAAGTAAGTAATTTCGATCATATACAAATTGTAGTTCAAAGTTGAACTGTAAAGCTAAAATTCGTTTTCGTGCTCACAAAGGTGCAACAAAGGGATTTTCGGTATCCCAGGAGTCACACTCATTTACTGAGTAGTTATAAAGCTACTTGTTGATATTTCGTAGTATTGGATATTTATCCATGTAGATAAATATATTTCATAGCAAGTTAAATCCCAATGTCAGTTTATTAAGTCAAAGTTGACTAAGCTCTAGAGTCAAATGTCCCAGGAGTCACGATGGAATGTCCCATCATATAAAATTTTTCTTTTTTTTTTTTGTTAAAATCAAAGCTTGCCTTTAAATTTTGTACTACATTTTTTTATTGAATCTCTGATACATCTTAAGATATTTTATGATTTTTCTCAAAAGTATTAATTTTTTATTTTTTCCCACATTTTTTTTGACAAAGGCGAACTTTAATTTTTACGTTTAAAAAAATGAAAAATTTTCTAAACTTGAAATTAAAAATTGTTTTTTTTTTTTTTAATTTTTTTATACGTTTTTTCCATTGCTCGGCAACTCCCTCTCCACCCATTCAAGTTCGAAAATTTAAAAAGGTAGTTTCGACTTGGCTTTATCTCGGGTACTTTAGGGGTAGTTCCGGTTGAAAGTGGGAAAAATTAAAGTTTGATTTCCCTGCTGGGTACATACGATGGTATATATGCGTAACTTACAGCATATGCCAACATATTTAGTAGGCATTCGTTTGTAGCGGCAAGTCTGCTTAAATGCTCATCCGTAAGTTTATGTGACCCGTTGATCCGTGTATCATTAATGCCAACGCCTACACGACAACACAAAATTGCAAAATGGGGATTTTTGCGAAAATAAATAACTAAACACTTGAGGAGATTTATGTAAATGCCACTAATGGGTACTATGGGTGAGCATATGCATCGGTTTTTGATGTCCAACTCAGTATTGCAATGATATTTTTTTAAGGAATTTTTTTTTTTTCGTTTTTATTAATACATAGATATTTTTTAGATACATTTTTCCTTTACGCACAATATTTTAGTTTGGTAACAAAGAAATGAATCTTGCATTTCCATTCTATGTATATTTTTAGAATTTAAAATATTAACAACAAAAGTTATTTCATTCATTCATCGTCTAATGTCAGCCGCAGTAGGAGAAACCACAGCAGCGTTAGACAATGGCGCGCCATAATGAAGGCGCACCACAACTATGCATACACCACACAATTTATTTTCTTGCACTCCACAACCCACTCACGTTTCTCACTCGTTGCACACATTATAGACTCTCTCACAAGAATTTTAAGTGCAATATAAATATTTCATAGTGATGCAAGCTCACAGCAGGTATTTTGGGTTGATCAGAGAAGGATAAATGCTTTAGAACACTGATTGCTTCAAAGATATGCGCAACCATATTGTCTATTGCGTATTTGTATTAATTTTT
>CAXKVI010000001.1:175469173-175471673 GCA_964058755.1 Campiglossa producta | reverse complement strand
TAAAATAAAATAAAATAAAATAAAATAAAATAAAATAAAATAAAATAAAATAAAATGAAATAAAATAAAATAAAATAAAATAAAATAAAATAAAATAAAATAAAATAAAATAAAATAAAATAAAATAAAATAAAATAAAATAAAATAAAATAAAATAAAATAAAATAAAATAAAATAAAATAAAATAAAATAAAATAAAATAAAATAAAATAAAATAAAACAAAATAAAATAAAATAAAATAAAATAAAATAAAATAAAATAAAATAAAATAAAATAAAATAAAATAAAATAAAATAAAATAAAATAAAATAAAATAAAATAAAATAAAATAAAATAAAATAAAATAAAATAAAATAAAATAAAATAAAATAAATAAAATAAAATAAAATAAAATAAAATAAAATAAAATAAAATAAAATAAAATAAAATAAAATAAAATAAAATAAAATAAAATAAAATAAAATAAATAAAATAAAATAAAATAAAATAAAATAAAATAAAATAAAATAAAATAAAATAAAATAAAATAAAATAAAATAAAATAAAATAAAATAAAATAAAATAAAATAAAATAAAATAAAATAAAATAAAATAAAATAAAATAAAATAAAATAAAATAAAATAAAATAAAATAAAATAAAATAAAATAAATAAAATAAAATAAAATAAAATAAAATAAAATAAAATAAAATAAAATAAAATAAAATAAAAATAAAATAAAATAAAATAAAATAAAATAAAATAAAATAAAATAAAATAAAATAAAATAAAATAAAATAAAATAAAATAAAATAAAATAAAATAAAATAAAATAAAATAAAATAAAATAAAATAAAATAAAATAAAATAAAATAAAATAAATAAAATAAAATAAAATAAAATAAAATAAAATAAAATAAAATAAAATAAAATAAAATAAAATAAAATAAAATAAAATAAAATAAAATAAAATAAAATAAAATAAAATAAAATAAAATAAAATAAAATAAAATAAAATAAAATAAAATAAAATAAAATAAAATAAAATAAAATAAAATAAAATAAAATAAAATAAAATAAAATAAAATAAAATAAAATAAAATAAAATAAAATAAAATAAAATAAAATAAAATAAAATAAAATAAAATAAAATAAAATAAAATAAAATAAAATAAAATAAAATAAAATAAAATAAAATAAAATAAAATAAAATAAAATAAAATAAAATAAAATAAAATAAAATAAAATAAAATAAAATAAAATAAAATAAAATAAAATAAAATAAAATAAAATAAAATAAAATAAAATAAAATAAAATAAAATAAAATAAAATAAAATAAAATAAAATAAAATAAAATAAAATAAAATAAAATAAAATAAAATAAAATAAAATAAAATAAAATAAAATAAAATAAAATAAAATAAAATAAAATAAATAAAATAAAATAAAATAAAATAAAATAAAATAAAATAAAATAAAATAAAATAAAATAAAATAAAATAAAATAAAATAAAATAAAATAAAATAAAATAAAATAAAATAAAATAAAATAAAATAAAATAAAATAAAATAAAATAAAATAAAATAAAATAAAATAAAATAAAATAAAATAAAATAAAATAAAATAAAATAAAATAAAATAAAATAAAATAAAATAAAATAAAATAAAATAAAATAAAATAAAATAAAATAAAATAAAATAAAATAAAATAAAATAAAATAAAATAAAATAAAATAAAATAAAATAAAATAAAATAAAATAAAATAAAATAAAATAAAATAAAATAAAATAAAATAAAATAAAATAAAATAAAATAAAATAAAATAAAATAAAATAAAATAAATAAAATAAAATAAAATAAAATAAAATAAAATAAAATAAAATAAAATAAAATAAAATAAAATAAAATAAAATAAAATAAAATAAAATAAAATAAAATAAAATAAAATAAAATAAAATAAAATAAAATAAAATAAAATAAAATAAAATAAAATAAAATAAAATAAAATAAAATAAAATAAAATAAAATAAAATAAAATAAAATAAAATAAAATAAAATAAAATAAAATAAAATAAAATAAAATAAAATAAAATAAAATAAAATAAAATAAAATAAAATAAAATAAAATAAAATAAAATAAAATAAAATAAAATAAAATAAAATAAAATAAAATAAAATAAAATAAAATAAAATAAAATAAAATAAAATAAAATAAAATAAAATAAAATAAAATAAAATAAAATAAAATAAAATAAAATAAAATAAAATAAAATAAAATAAAATAAAATAAAATAAAATAAAATAAAATAAAATAAAATAAAATAAAATAAAATAAAATAAAATAAAAATAAAATAAAATTAACATAAAATAAAAATAAAATATAAATAAAACAAAAATAAAATAAAAATAAAATAAAAATAAAATAAAAATAAAATAAAAATAAAATAAAAATAAAATAAAAATAAAATAAAAATAAAATAAAAATAAAATAAAATTAACATAAAATAAAAATAAAA
>CAXKVI010000001.1:175461729-175466473 GCA_964058755.1 Campiglossa producta | reverse complement strand
TTTATAAAAAATTTGGGGTACCAAAAAATAAAGTGTGGCAACCCTGCACATAACCCCTAAAAGCGATGCAACACACAAAGGAATTGTGCTTTCACTATCGACCAGGATGTCACAAACACAAATAAAAAATTTTATTAAAGAGAGAGAAAGTTGGAGTCGCACCACATCATCAAACATGTGTGTCAAACATGTATGAAAGGGTGGCTTAACTTGACTCCTTTCGCTTCAACGCCATATCAACAAAAAAGCACAATTCATAACAAAGTGTGCGAGCCCTTATAGGAACCATGTGCTGTTTGCATGTGGGCGAGTCACGTGTAACAGACGATAAACACAACTGGCCCAACACACCCAAAAAAAGAGGCGTCAAACAACAAGCTTGCACAAAGCGACAGAATGCAAAGACAAACGCAAGCGTGTGCGTGAAAGTGAAGAAGTGTAAAAGCAAAGTAAAATCGAACATTGGTACAATGCACAAACAACCTAGAGCTTTTCGGAGAATGTGAAAAAATCCGGCCACAACTTCGTTGTATGGACATGAATAGTTAAATTTCCGTATTTTAGAAGTATTTTGAAATATTCTGGTAGAGTAAAAAAAACCTTTTTTTGTTGCCAAATAGTAACAAATAAGATTCAACTTTGCCTGCAAAACTTATAAAAACGGAACAAAAATACGTTTTTAATATCTTGAGTATAGCGCCATCTATGTGGTGTCTTTTTTGTGACAGAGTTTTTGATTAGTTATGAAACTTGCATGCTAAAATCAACAGAATCGGTATATACAAATGGAGGTTACAAAATTTATTAAGTCCAGCACCATCTAGCGGGAAAAGTTTATCTTATGTCTGAAGACTTATCCAAAGCTGTCAAAACTTCATCACACAAAAATCGTATAATTTAAATATACATATAGAGGATATGGAACTAGTATTGGTCCAAAAGAAACCAAAAATCTTGATTGTGTTATATAAATTTTTTAACAAATAAAACATGCAAACTCAAAACAAATATCAAATCACAAGTTCAAACTATATTTGTCCATATGTAGATATGTTGATGGAGCTTTGAAAAATTCAGTTGCTTTTGGCGTCGGTTAGGTAACGTGACATTTCTGATGCAAAGGTACAAACGGATGATGCACGATTTGAAAAGGTTGACAAAGTATTTTGGGGTGGCAACTTACGAAAGCCTGGCCGAAAATCTTTTCAAAAGAAAAGCGTAAAAGTGTGATTTTGGTTTTTTCTGTGGTCCTTTTGTTCACACGTCAGTGTGTTAATTAAAGAGCAGCAAACACCGGTCGTTGGTTGAGTCATTGTTGGCGTAAACGAAAAGTGGTGAAGGAAAATTCTCAAAAATCTTTTAGTAGCTGCTATATAATTTTCCTTTTTTGCTATGTAAAAAAATAAGCCGTAAATAGATTATGCAAGAGTGGTTCAGATGATAACGTGAAAAAAGTTCAAGAATACGTTAAATTCATATGAGCATTTTGGGTTAGCTTCTTTCTTCAAATGCTTTTTTAACCATCTTAACTAGAGATGTTACGGAGGTTCGTTTCTGATTCCGATAAGTTAAAGCTTCCGATTGATGTCGATCTCTGATTCCGATTTTATTTTTTTTATTTTTTTTCTATTTTTGTCGATTATTTTATTTTATTTTATTTTATTTTATTTTATTTTATTTTATTTTATTTTATTTTATTTTATTTTATTTAATTTTATTTTATTTATTTTATTTTATTTTATTTTATTTTATTTTATTTTATTTTATTTTATTTTATTTTATTTTATTTTATTTTATTTTATTTTATTTTATTTTATTTTATTTTATTTTATTTTATTTTATTTTATTTTATTTTATTTTATTTTATTTTATTTTATTTTATTTTATTTATTTTATTTTATTTTATTTTATTTTATTTTATTTTATTTTATTTTTATTTTATTTTATTTTATTTTATTTTATTTTATTTTATTTTATTTTATTTTATTTTATTTTATTTTATTTTATTTTATTTTATTTTATTTTATTTTATTTTATTTTATTTATTTTATTTTATTTTATTTTATTTTATTTTATTTTATTTTATTTTATTTTATTTTATTTTATTTTATTTTATTTTATTTTATTTTATTTTATTTTATTTTATTTTATTTTATTTTATTTTATTTTATTTTATTTTATTTTATTTTATTTTATTTTATTTTATTTTATTTTATTTTATTTTATTTTATTTTATTTTATTTTATTTTATTTTATTTTATTTTATTTTATTTTATTTTATTTTATTTATTTATTTTATTTTATTTTATTTTATTTTATTTTATTTTATTTTATTTATTTATTTTATTTTATTTTATTTTATTTTATTTTATTTTATTTTATTTTATTTTATTTTATTTTATTTTATTTTATTTTATTTTATTTTATTTTATTTTATTTTATTTTATTTTATTTTATTTTATTTTATTTTTATTTTATTTTATTTATTTTATTTTATTTTATTTTATTTTATTTTATTTTATTTTATTTTATTTTATTTTATTTTATTTTATTTTATTTTATTTTATTTTATTTTATTTTATTTTATTTTATTTTATTTTATTTTATTTTATTTTATTTTATTTTATTTTATTTTATTTTATTTTATTTTATTTTATTTTATTTTATTTTATTTTATTTTATTTTATTTTATTTTATTTTATTTTATTTTATTTTATTTTATTTTATTTTATTTTATTTTATTTTATTTTATTTTATTTATTTTATTTTATTTTATTTTATTTTATTTTATTTTATTTTATTTTATTTTATTTTATTTTATTTTATTTTATTTTATTTTATTTTATTTTATTTTATTTTATTTTATTTTATTTTATTTTATTTTATTTTATTTTATTTTATTTTATTTTATTTTATTTTATTTTATTTTATTTTATTTTATTTTATTTTATTTTATTTTATTTTATTTTATTTTATTTTATTTTATTTTATTTTATTTTATTTTATTTTATTTTATTTTATTTTATTTTATTTTATTTTATTTTTATTTTATTTTATTTTATTTTATTTTATTTTATTTTATTTTATTTTATTTTATTTTATTTTATTTTATTTTATTTTATTTTATTTTATTTTATTTTATTTTATTTTATTTTATTTTATTTTATTTTATTTTATTTTATTTTATTTTATTTTATTTTATTTTATTTTATTTTATTTTATTTTATTTTATTTTATTTTATTTTATTTTATTTTATTTTATTTTATTTTATTTTATTTTATTTTATTTTATTTTATTTTATTTTATTTTATTTTATTTTATTTTATTTTATTTTATTTTATTTATTTTATTTTATTTTATTTTATTTTATTTTATTTTATTTTATTTTATTTTATTTTATTTTATTTTATTTTATTTTATTTTATTTTATTTATTTTATTTTATTTTATTTTATTTTATTTTATTTTATTTTATTTTATTTTATTTTATTTTATTTTATTTTATTTTATTTTATTTTATTTTATTTTATTTTATTTTATTTTCAAGTAGGGTTGCCGCCCAGGGTTGCCACCTTAACGAAGTATATTTGTATATCCGGTACTATCTCGGAAACAGCTTGATCGATTTGGATGAAATTTCGCACATAGATAGTATGATTGATTGTAATGCTATCCACATGGGGGTTGCCACTTTGGGTATACAGGCTTGCCACCTATCTCAAATTATGGAGCGAGATATGCCAATATGGGCATCAAATAAAAGGTATTTTCGCCGACATACCAACTAAAATATTTTCAAGTACATAGGATTGCCGCCCAGGGCCACCATTTTACCGCAATGCATTTGTATTGTATATTTTTGGCATCATATTTGGATTATTTTAGGATCACTTTGGAATCATTTGGAAGTCACTTTGGGATAATTTTAGGGCTATTTTGAGATCATTGTAGGTTCAAATTTGGATTAATTTGGGACAATTTTGGAGTAATTTTCGGATAGTTTTGGAGTCATTTTGGCATCATTTTGGGATAATTTTGGGGTCATTTTGGGCTCAGTTTTGGATATTTTTGGGATTGTTTTAGGATTATTTTGGGATTATTTTAGGGTCATTTAGCGATAATTTTTGGATAATTTTGGGGTCATTTTCGGATAATTTTGGGTACATTTAAGGGTGTTTTTGGGGCCATTTTGAAATTATTTTTGGATCATTTTGGCACCATTTTAGGGTCATTTTGGGGTCATTTTGGGGTCATTTTGGGATCATTTTGGAAAAATTTAAGTGTACTTTTGGGATAATTTTAGGATTATTTTGGGATTAATAGCGTCATTTTGGTATCAATTTGGGTAAGTAAAATTACCGCAAAATTATATTCATTCACTTTGAAAATTATCTTCACTCTCTCCCTTTAACATTGAAATAAAATAAAAATAAATATTTCTTCAGGCATAAAGACTTAGCTACGTTCTCTAAGCTACTTGTGTATGAAAAATTCCATCAGACTACAGACACATGATATAAATCAGGGGTAGCCAGGGTTTTCAACCTACTGAGCCATACAACAACAACGTCGTACTTTCTACAACAACATCGTTCCTGGAATCACAAAAAAATCTTCAAAAGAATTTTTCTTAAACTAAGGCCAAAAACTGTATGCAGCAATTAAGAAAAAAAAAACAATGAAATACAACTACACATGTATCTATGTATGTAGAAAAGCGTACCGAAACTGGTATGCAATGACA
>CAXKVI010000001.1:175404229-175456729 GCA_964058755.1 Campiglossa producta | reverse complement strand
AAGGTTTTGGGGGGTGATGTCGAAATTCATTTCGTTTGCTTCTTTTTTTCTCTCATAATTCATAGGTGCTTTTTCGTGTTTGGGTAAATAAAATTAGTGGCTGCTTTCTTAAGAATAAACATGAAAATGAAGGCAAATGATAAAATAAAATGTAAGTCATGAAAATAATGCGACTATTAATTTCTGGTGGAACTCATAGTAGTCCAGGTTCAATGCTTTTTGGACCAGTATTGGGACTAGTATGGGGACTAGCTCATTTTATGGAAATCATACTAGTCCAGGTTGAACTAGTATGGGACTAGTATTTTACAATTAGTATAATTCTAGTTTATCATGATTAGTATATGACTGGTATGTTCTGAAAAAAAAAACTGACTAGTTGGGCCTGGTCCACCAAATAGTTGTAGAGTAATTTACTATGTAGTTGTTTTCGCTGCAGTTTAGTTCCTAAAGTTCAAAAATATACATATATAACTTTGGTATTATAACATTGGTCCGATGTTTGTAAGTATGAGAAGAAGAAGAGATGAACCCATCAATAAGTCTGTCTGTGTGTCTGTCTGTCTGTTTGAATGCAAACTAGTCCATCAGTTTTTGAGATATTTGGCCGAAATTTTGTATGCCGCCACCATTTTCTAATATAGGAATCATTTGTCGGAACCAGCAAGATCGGACCGATAAAAGGATTTTCGGCTATAACTCTAATTAAAGAGGTAGGAACGTGAACTTTCGTAAGTATTGCTATTTTTATATTCTAAATATCGATGTTGAAAATCATCGAGATGGGCCCCTATACAATCGATTGCTCCGACAAACGGATTTTGGTAGATAACTCCTGTAATTATATATAGGTAGGAAAGTGAAATTTCGGAACTATTGCTCTTTTAGAATGTGGAATGTCGGTGTTAAAAATCAATGAGATTGGACCAATATAACACATCGCCCCGATATAATCGATAGTTCCGATATTTTCGGTATGAGCTAAAGTTAAATTGACACAGGCTGTACAGGGGATCGAACAGTGAAAATCGTGAGGCTAATTCATGAAAGGTATATAGCCTGCGGCACTGCCGAAGACAGCTTTTCCTACGTCCTTTTTTATTATATTTGATGTAGAGTGAAATTTGAAAAGGAAGTACAAGACAGACGAATTATTACTATTGGGTTGACACTACGCCCAGCAGAGGTCCCACCAGTCAGTTAGAAATAAATCTTTTGTATATCCACTACTATCGCATATAGATAGTATGCTTCATTTTAATAGTACATTTACACCGCACCAAATTTGGCGTTTTTTCCATACAAATCTCATTTTCCAAATTTGGACTTCCATCACATTTGACCTCATTTGCCGAACAATACAATCTACTGTCGCTCAAAAAAGCAACCCTGCTCGTGTTCCACATTAAGGATTGGCCAGCAAGAACCTGAATGGGCAATTGACGTGTGATAACTTTTACACTATGCACAGCTGTAAATAACAATTTCAACTAGTTTTTTTTTAAGAAAATGGGCCAATTCTACCAGTTAAAGACAGAAGCCTTATTGACTCTGCTTTTATTATTACTCTACACGTGTTTAAATCATCACGGTAATGCATTTTTTTTCGGTGGCTTTTTGTCCTGGTAGAAGATTCCTGCAGGGAAGGTGAGGCCAAATGCAAATTTTCCATGTAAATGACATATTAGAACTCCCCAAATTTGGTGCTGTGTAAGTGTACTATAAGACTTTCTACTTGGGTGTTGCCACTTCGGGCGGTTTGCAGGGTTGTCACCTTTTTTTCTAATATTGAGCCAAATGTGCTAATTTGGGTATCAAATAAAAAGTATTTTCGGACGTATATAAACCAAGATATTTTCAGGCAGGGTTGCAAAAATTTCTAAATAATTTTAACTAGCAATATAGACCTCCGAAAATTTTTAATTAAGCTCTAAACCGTTTACTGTTTTTTCGCTACTATCAAATTATCTATATTAAAGGGTTCTTCCATGGCAAATTGTGAAATAGTTGGAATCGACCTCTTCGATTTTAATGAATTTTGGAATTTCAAAATTTCACCTTTTTTTTTTTAGTTTTTTTCAATATTTCGGCATGTACTAAAAAAAACTTCCACTTTCGAAAGGGGGTACTATGTTGGTCCAGCCTCATTGGCAGAATTCATATTCGTCTCGGGCTTTCAGAAGCGTAATAAAAACCTTTTATGGTTATGCAAATAAAATCCAAAATTATAAATTTTCAAGGTAAATCCCACCACATTATTAAAGCCGCAAAAAGTTGTGAAAATTACTCAATAAGAAATTTCATTAATACAAACAGTATTTCAATTAGATATTAAGATCACGTAAACATTTGGTTGCCAAGTAAATCAAACGACTGTCTGGTCTTTAAATACAAAGAAAAACCGCAAGTAAACCCCAACTGTTGCAAACAGCAAATGTTTAGCCTTTTTGATACGCACTTATAAGTATGTTATTAGCTACTTATTAAAACTGTCTCGAAAAAGTCGTTCCACCAATTTTTGATTTGTAGAACAATAAAAACGGCGTGCGCGCTTGCGCATTAGTAATGCTGTTGGCGCGTATGCAAATTTCACACAGTTTTAAACAGAGTACGGCGATAATGTTTATATTTATATTTACAAAGCAAACTGGAATCTACTAACATAAATAAAAAATAAGTACGGTTTTTTATTTATTTTTTTTTTATTTTTTTTTTTTTATTTATTTTATTTTTTTTAATTTTTTTTTTTTTATTTTATTTTTTTATTTTATTTTATTTTATTTTATTTTATTTTATTTTATTTTATTTTATTTTATTTTATTTTATTTTATTTTATTTTATTTTATTTTATTTTATTTTATTTTATTTTATTTTATTTTATTTTATTTTATTTTATTTTATTTTATTTTATATTATTTTATTTTATTTTATTTTATTTTATTTTATTTTATTTTATTTTATTTTATTTTATTTTATTTTATTTTATTTTATTTTATTTTATTTTATTTTCTTTTCAGCTTATTTTATTTTGTTTATTTCATTAAATTTTATTTTTATTTGGTCTCTGGATTTTATTACCATTTTTTAATTTAGTAGTTATCTTCTTTTATTGTGACTAGTGCTGCATGCGAATCAAATTCGAATTCTTAAATAAGGCGTTTAAACCAGCCATAACCACGTAGTGACTCTTTGGCTCGCTGTGGCTCTACAACAACAACATATGGCTCTTGTGCTCAGATTCGCAAGAAAAGTCCGAAGTTCATTGCAATATTATTCTTGGAATGCCGTTAGCATCTCCACCATGGCGCAAACTCAATTCATTTCGAATTTGAATGCATAACGGTACACACACGATTTCATAGTTGCATGGGTAGTGGTTGCGACTACTGTTGTTTTTCTTTTTTTTTTGTTTTAGTTCAGTAATAATTCGTTCGAGTATTTTTTGCGATTCCAGGAAAGATTTTGTTGTACAAAGTATGACGTTGTTGTTGTATGGCTCAGTAGGTTGAAATCCCTGGCTACGCCTGGTTTTAAGAGTACTAGTTTTCAGGTAGGGTAGTAGAACACGCATTCGCTTCATGAATCGTTGACTTTTGGTAGAGCCAATTACTGGCTGACGTGATGTCGATCAGGTACATCTGTTTACAATTACACTGAAATATATTTTGTAAATTCTAATAAAATTTTAACTAAAACTTAAATGTTAAAAAGCTATACTTTGTACTATACATATGAATATAAAATTGCCGGAAATACTATTTAGCTGTAAGGGTTGAAGCCCTTGCTTTCCAGACCTTCGCTGACGGCAATGTAATCTTACATAAACAAATTATTTTAGTTAAATATCACAACCAATTCCTCATTCCAATGATTTTAAAAATAGCTTTCTGCGTAGTTAGCTAAACAAAAAAAAAAAAAAAATTAAGTTTGAAAGTGTTTCTCATTTCCTACTACAACTGAGTGACATCATATCTGTCAATGGGTTGTGGCTGTGGCTGTTAAAGTGGTTAGTTGGGGGGTAGTAGGCGCGGTTAACGCGCATCAGGTATCACTTTATTAAGAATAAATTATTCACACAGCAAACAACAACAGTATTAGCAAGTAAAGTGTTGCACTTTCTTCTTTACTTAATTTTGCACCACAAAGGTGTGAATATATGTATGTATATGTATATACTTGCAATATGAATAAATGGATATGTACGCATGTTTTATAAATAACGATGTGGTGATTGTAGCTAAAAACAAAAGAATGACTTAAAAGCTAAATTTCTGGCCACTACTAGTCACCACCTTTTAAAAAAATTATTCTTAACCATGTATTGAAAATTACCCTGTAGGAAAAAAATGATCTGAATACATTTGATATGCATCCTATTATTTGATATGGACGAGCCATACGAAAAATAATACCTTTTTTCGTGTCTGAAGGAAATGTACTACCTAAATAGTGCCAAATTTCGGTGCAAGTTAAAAAAATGAGCCTACATTTTAAACCCTTCTAAAGTTTAAGCGATTTTTTAAACTTTTTTGAAATATTTTAAACCGTCTACAAGTATTTTCAATATTTTTTTGGTTTCGATTTAAGATCTAAATGAAAAAGCAGAATTTTTTATTTGGTTTTTTTTGAAAGTCATTGCATTTTTCCCACGAAAACTTCATGTGCGGAATAGCTCGGCGATAGAACAGTCGGTTGTGAGTTCGAGCGCTTGCGTTTGAATCCCGCTAAGTGCCACATTTTTTTAATTTTATTTTATTTTTAAAACCTTTCGGTTTAAAATGCAAACCTTTCGGTTTGAAGTTAAAACCTTTTCGCTCTAAAATTTTTGTTTTGTTTTCCTTTTATTTTTAAAGGTTATTTTAGATTGATTTTTTCCCACAGCATTTAGGTATGCGATGTAGCTCAGTGGTAGAGCAGACAGGCATGAGGCCAATTTTCTTGAAAACTGGTCTAGATTTAATTTTAAACCAAATTTGGTTTGGTCATATGTTTATGTAGTCCAAAAAAGTTTAAAGTTTAGGCTCAAATTTTTAACCGTCTGAATTTTTAAGCCCTCTATAGTTTCGCCGTCAGAAAGAAAACTTTAAGAGTCCCCATCGATTCCATGTGTGCTAACAAAGTAATTTGGTGTCAAAGGTCAACATTGTAGGTTTTTTTTTCGAAAAATTACCTAAGACAGGAACCAGTTCTAAGATAAAAGAAAACTTTTCTATGCATACTTAAGTTTTCAGAGCTATTTTTACAACGTAGATATCTCCGAGCTGGTTAGTTTTAGAGAAAAATAAATTTTTCGAAAAAACTGAGGACTTTGAGAAAAGTTCAAAAAACCTAAAATGTTGGCCCTTGAATCCGAAAAACTGTTTTTAGCACGCATGGGCTTAATGGACGCTTTTGAAGTTTTCCTTCTGGCGGCGAACTTATGCTCTGTGGGAATTATTCTTATTTAACCCCTAGTTTTACCGAACTTTAATTTTTACGTTTTTGAAAAGCTAAAAAATTTCTAATGCATAATGTTAATTAAAATTTTTTTTTTTTGTGATATTTTTTTACCCCTTATAAATCATATTTTAAAAAGAGAAAAAGACTTTGCAAAAATTAAAAAAATAAATTTAACTTTATTTTCCTTTTGCAGAACTTTGGTTTTGTAAAACTCCCCATTAATATTCATTCAAATCGAATTGGGTCTATCTAAGCACTTGGCGATTTGACATGGATTGCCCCATATGCCCCTATTAACAACTTTATGGTCAAGAACCTTATATTTACCATTATAAACCGCTCTGTAAAAGATTTTGTTTTACATATATGACGAATTTCCTACAGAGCAGTATACAAAAGTACCGTTATTTATTTTTATTCCCGTAAGTTTAACCGGGTTAGGATTACTTGAATTTATGCATATTAAAAATGATGTCGACAGCTTATCAGCGTTGGCGAGATATTCCAAATAAAGAAAATAAAAAACACTTTAAAAATAAATAAATGAGCAAGAGAAGTTCAGACACAAATGTTTATTAACGTCAAATTGCTCGCAACAAAACTGACAATGTTGATTAACGGTGTTATAAACACTGCAACCCGTTCAACGCACTGATCAAGGTAGATGAGCATTTACATATACACTTTGAGACGTGTTGGCTAGTTTGTGTTCATTCCTGAACAAAATAGCTCACAGTGGTCCTGAAGGAAGTTTCGGATGAACTAAAATGTCATAGAAAACGCTTGATGACATCTCTTTCTACACAATATTTTCTCTGCAGAACCATTTTTGTAGAGATTTTTCAGGTGTACAACTTCATTTCAAATAGTTTTTTAGAAAAAACTTAACGTTTTTGATAAAAATTCAAAAAACCTCAAATTTTGACATTCAGAAAAAGTAAAATGTAGATTTTTTGCTACCATTTTCTAAAAAGAGCTGCTACGATTTTGATTAAAACAGATTCTGAGAGCAAATATTATTTAGAAAGAGATGGCATCAAGCGTTTTCTATGACATTTTAGTTCATCCTAAACTTCCTCCAGGACCACTGTGAGCTAATGTAGGACCTTTGTGGCATCACTGCACCATGTCGGGATCAATAAGGAAAGTTTTTGGGATTGTTTTTGGGGTAATTTTGAAACTTTATCGGCGGCCGCTGTGGTGTAGCGGTTAAGTGTTCGGCCTTCTACACCAAGTCGTGGCTAATCAATGCCCAGCAAAGTAACATAAAAAAAGTAATTTAGAAAAATAATTTTTCTAAACGGGGTCGCCCCTCGGCAGTAGTTTGGCAACTCTCCGGGTGTATTTCTGCCATGAGAAGCGTCTCAGCAAAAACTCATTTGCTTTGCAAGTGCTGTTCGGAGTCGGCAAAAAACTGTAGATCCCGCCAACTTGTAGGAAAAAACACAAAAGCAACACACCACAAATTGGAAAGAGAAGCTCGGCAAAAATCTCGTTAGAGGTTATGATAACCTGTTGGTATGTCGTCCCCATTAGTTTTTTTTTTATCGGAAAAATTTTCGAACATTTCTCGGCATCTTTTTAATATCATCTCTAGAAGTCAAAATCTATAAAACAATCTTGAAAAAGTTCGAAAATTGTCATCTGTGTACGTGTTGACTCGCCGTCATTTCACAAAAAATCAAACTCATTTTGATTTTCTAGTGGCTAGTGGCATGTCGGTGTAATTACTACATTTTTCACTAATACACATAAACTGACTCTTGACTCAGACGCATCGTGTATAGGCCCTATAAACAACTATCAAGAAAATATCCTAAACATTACCTGAAAACAATTCCAAAATTACCCTTAAAAATCCAGAATTAGTATGTAGTGTGCTCGGCCCATTACACCAAAGATTTAATTTCTCTACAGTGGTTTGGCAAACAGTTTGAGTGCAAAAAAATTACTGCAGGTCTCCCGGGATTAATATCTTTAGAGGTTTATAATGATAACCTAGCTGTAGGTATATCGCGCCATACATTTTTTTTTGTTTTTTTTTTTTTGTGAATAAAAAATCACTTTATAATTTAATCGATTTTTATACCCAGCGTACTAGTACTAGTACAAGAGTACACGGTACTACCCCTGCCAACCATCTTCGGAAAATTTTCTGGGAAATTACCAGGTCGCATTCCCCAAATTTTGTCCAGCGAAGAGCCTTTTCTATCCATGTTGAAGCTGCTAGTTAGAGTTGGAAATTATGGAACTACTATTATGTCTAGGTATTTCGATGCCTACTTTTCCCCACAGTTATTTTTGGTATTGCACAGCACTAATTTGTAATGTTTTTTTCACCTTGGCTAGCCGTCTGTCCGTCGGTGTACACTATAACTTGAGTAAAACTTGAGACATTTGCATCATATACAGGTTACTTTCTGGCTAAGGTAGGTTGCTATTGAAAATGAGCGAAATCGGATGATAATCACGCCCACATTTTCGATATCGAAAATTTCGAAAATCACATACATAAATTGACATATCTCGGTAGCTGAAATGGCTACAATAATTTAGGTTTATAGGTCAATCCGCCTTCTATTTCGATGTTTTGATTAATTTTTTAAAATGGGCGTGGCTCTGCCCACATTCAGGGGAGGCGTTTTGAAGTTGTTCTAGTCGTAACTTTTAAAATTATTACGGTAGAACGATGAAATTTGGTACGAAGCATACTACTGATGAAATTAGATAAAATCGCCCTCCAACCCAACGCCCACTTTCGATATCGAAAATTTCGAAAATCATCTAAATTGACATAATTCGGTAGCGGAAACGGCTAAAATGATATAATTTGGTAGGATGAACCGCCTGGTCCTTCTTTTATGATTTTTTGATACATTTTTTAAAGCAGCCGCCTCTTTAAGGGAGGCATTAATGAAAATTCGACTGGTCATAACTTTTAAACTAATTACGGTAGAATCATGAATTTTGGCATAAAGTATACTAGCAATATAGCGAGTTTACCTGTAGAAATTGAACGAAATCACTTAACGACCACGCCCACTGTCGATATAGAAAATTTCGAAAATCTCATAAATTTGTAACCCGTTCGGAAAACTACCGCTGTGTATTTAATGTTCGGTTTACACGAGCTTAGGCTTCCTTTCTGTTTAATCTCACGTGATGTTCTCGCGCTGGGAAGTACCTTTAGCAGTTAAAAACAGTTTTTTTTTTTTTTATTATTATAGTTTTGTTTTCGGTTTTCATTGTTACTTGTTTTGTTTCCATCTTATGGAATGCTATTCTTGGCGCTATATCACCGGACTGTTTTATATTTGTGGAACAATAACGAGCTGTTGTTTTCTTTTACTACGTACTTTTATTTACGTTAATTAACAGTATCGCTTGTTTTTTTTTTGTCAAACTTTAATCAGTAATTAATTGTTATTGTTGTTGGGTTAAGAAGGAGAAATCCCAATGCCTTGCAAATTGATTCGTTGTTGAATTTATTATTTTTATTTATTTATTTGTGGTCTTTGGTGCTTTTGCGCTTGCGCAGCTTCTCACCAAGATCAGTCTTTTGTTTGGCTCTTTTGACATTTTGCACTTTGGTTCGTGTTTATTGAATGCGACAATATTTGGCATAAGCAATTAAATTTCGTGGATTTTAACCACAAACGCTTGGGCTTGAAATTACCCGCAAGACAAAAGAGATCAGTTATCGAATTTAAATCCTTTCATTAAATATTTGACATACCTACCGTTGTTGTGATCTGCGGTCATTTGTTAATTTTCCGTAACAAATTTTGACTCGCATTTTTATTAGTTTTGAGAGAGGGTTTTAAGCTCTTGCTTAATATTTAATGGATATATATAAGAGACGTGGTTCGAAACCTGCTTGAAAAAAACCCCTTCTTGTAGCTCAAAATTTCCTTTCAGATCTCCCACTCAACAACCCATTTTATACCTACCCCGAAATTTGCAACTAGAAATCGAGTTGAAGAAGTGAATTAAATTTTACCGAAATCGTATACCGTGACATGCCTGTAAAGATGATGTTAAAAGCTTTATCCTGGCCTCAAACTCGTCAAGGTTGAGCTCTTAAAATAAATATGAAACTCTTATATAATCTTTTGTACTGAAGATCTCTTTTTTCCTTTGTTCACTAAAGCTTTTAACATTAATCAATTATGTAACTTGAGTTTGTATTAAAGAGAAATATTTTTTTTTTTTGTGGTTGGATGCTTCAAATGCAGCTAAAAATAAATCTTTATATCAAACTATACAAATGGTAGGCTGAGAAGAAAGGTTATGTATATGAGTGGGTGTTGTAAGAAGCTCAACTCTTATAGTACATTTACACCGCACAAAATTTGGCAAATTTGGCGTTTTTTTTAATGCAAATATCATTTTCCAAATTTGGAATTCCATCACATTCAACCTCATTTGCCGAACAATACCATCCACAGTTCCACATTTAGAATTGCTCAGCAAGAACCTTAATAGGTAATTGATGTGTGATAACTTTTGCACTATTCACAGCTATAAATAAATATTTCTACTAGTTTTTTTAAGAAAACGGGCCAATTCTACAAGGAAAAGACATAAGCCTTCCTCACTCTTCTTTTATTATTACCCTACAGGTGTTTAAAACATCACGATAGTGCATTTTCTTTCGGTGGCTTTTTGTCCTGGTGGAGTATGCTTGCAGGGAAGGTGAAACCAAATTCAAATTTGCCAATGTAAACGGTATCAAGGTGGCTCATTCAAATTCGCCAAATTTAGTGCGGTGTAAATGTACTATTATGCAACTTAATAGTACATTTACACTGCACCAAATTTACGAATTCAAATAAGCCAGTTTGACACCGTTAACATTGACAAATTTGCATTTGGCTTAACCTTCCCTGCAAAAATTCTCCACCAGGACAAAATGGTTCGACGAGTCTCGGGACTGATTTTGCTTAAGTTGGTGGAGCCTTTCAAAACTGGCCTAAGTGTGCCTCTGTGGCTGCAAATTGATCATCACCTAAGGGGAAAAGTCGGAACTGTAGAAAAAGATCGCTCGGCAGTGCTGGTTGTCACTGGAAACGTGCACAGCAATTGACAAAAAGTTCTAATATTTGGCAGCATCGTGGCTCGTTTCTGGTATATTTTCAGTCATCTGTTGCCAAATTTTTAGCTCTCCTTTTAAAGCTAAAAAACAAGGAAGATCTTCTTTATAAACTTCAGCACCTTGCAAAACATTATCTAAATCTTCGTCATTAAAGTTATGCGACAGCAACTTACAACTGTCCGATTCTTTGTAGAGGAGCGCTAGGGAACCTGGTTGACATTTCACTCAACATGAAGTCTAGAAATGGAATATAAACTGAAAGTCGGTAATATTATTCAACTCATTTAGTCTGAATGTTTGATCGATTGATTTGACGACCGGTGGTTCTACGGACTGTGATTTCTGTACCAAGTTCATTTGCAATGGCCTCAGCCTGGTCGAACAGTTTTTTAAATGTGTCATTGCTAGATTCACGCTGCCTCTGCAAACTTGCTGTGGTCGTAGTAATAAGCTGAACTGCAGAAAGTATGTCAATATCTTTGGCTTGAAGCGATCGAGATAAGGGCAGGGTTATTCCTAAAATATGTGATAGGATCACGAAGCTTATTAGGAATTCTGACGAAGTTATGGATTGCAGCAAAGAAAATGGCAGTACAGACCTGGTTCTGCTCCCATATTGCTGATCAGCCATTTTTTGCGTAGGTCAATTTTAGAGCAAATTCTATTTTGACGTATCCGTCGTATCTGGAGTTACGCATACAAACACCCGCAGTCTGAGTGCTTTGCTGTCAGTTGTTTCAACGTACTAGCTTTGTTTCTTTTCTGCTAATTATGAATAATTATTCCTAGAAAAGTGTTTTGTGAAAAAATTAGCAGCGAATCCAGCAGCTTTTTGACATTTAATTGAGAGAAAGAGCGCCAATTCGCTGCAAGTTCGCTGCAAGTTGCTGCTGGAGATTTTTCGTCCAGCAAAAACTAGCAAGTAACAAACAGCTGATTGTGACATATGGCAAAATAAAAATTGATTGCATATTTTTATGAAATTTAAAATTTATTACGAATATTTTGAAAACTATGAGTTATTTACCAGCAAATGAAGTAAGTACATACAATAAATACCAAATCTTCAATAATTCCGTATATTTGAATAGCAAAGCGCCGAAGCCCAATGTCCATTGGACCAACGTAATGTGGCTCGTTTAGGAGACCAATATAATCCTGCAGGCGCAGTTACAGGAATAGGAAATACTGAAGGTATATAAGGCATTCAATTTTCTTAATATTTTGTAAGGTTTAATCCGATATATACGCAGTAATTGTCCAAAGGCTGAAAAATTCGCAATTTAATGTGCTGCGAAAAAAATTTATTTTCATTTGTCAATTGTCAGAACAGCTGTTCTGCTGGAGAATTTCTGCTGGCTCCTGTTCGGCGAAAAACTAGCAGAAGAGAGATGAAACTAGCAAAAATGAGATTTTGACAGCTTTTTACAAGACTCTCTTCTGCTGACAGTTCTTTGCTGGAGATTTCAAGAAACAAATCTACTGACGTACTGATTCTACTGAACGCTTAAATGCCATTTTATGTGAGATAGTCGTTTTTGACCAAATTTTTATAAACAATTTACGGAAAAAAAATTAGATCGGGCTTTTTTGAAAAATATTTATATATTTAATAAAAAAAAGTGACGTGTGGCGCTCGTGGACTGCCGCGGTAAAGCTATTGCATATTATCAACTTATGCCAGGCCTGTACGCAGCGATGGGGGTTTTGAATTTCAAAATCCTCTCCTGCGCACGGGCCTGTATCTCATCAGTTACGGTTTTTTTTTTTGATTCAGTCGCCACGGTCAAAGTCTGCGATAAAATCTATGCAATAGCTCACAATTTTTTAAAATATTTAATTTCAACTTTATCTTTAACTTTAACTTCAATTTCAACTTCAAGTTCAACTTCAACTTCATCTTCAACTTCAATTTCAACTTCAATTCAAACTTCAACTTACACTTCAACTTCAACTTTAATTTCAACTTCAGTTCAACTTCAACTTCAATTTCGACTTCAACATCAACTTCAACTTCAAAGTTAAAGTTAAAATTAAAGTCAAAGTATAAGTCAAAGTCAAAGTTCAGGTCAAAGACAAAGTCCAAGTCCAAGTCTAAGTTAAAGTTAAACTTCAACATTCGTGCAAATTCTAAATAATTTTCACTAGTGAACCGGTGCCAACCGTTTCACCTTTTTCATACATTTTTGCTCACAAATTATATGAGAGTGAGAAAATCCGCAAAGTGAGAAATTGTTTAGAATCGGCCTGATTAACTTTATGATAGAGATCCAATTTTATGTATTCGGCCTGTTGGTAACTGTTTCGAACCTTTTCGGACCTTTTCGAACCCTTTTTCACAAATATCCGTTCCGTTTTTTTTTTTTATTTAGGTACCAAGCCCGCGATAAAATCTATGCAATAGCAATTTAAAAAAACTATTATTGCACCCTGCAGGGTGATTTTAAATCGCTAGTAGAGACATGCTGTTAGAACATGCAGCCATCAAATACAACCATGAGCAACAGCTGTTTGAATTCGCCGAGCAGTGCTGCATCTCAAGTGAAATTTTTCCACCCATTATATGAAGCCCACGGGACAAAAACAGGCCAAACGACATATATTTTATACCAAAATAAAAGGAAAATAATCATTTTTATTTTTCTCAAAAAGCAAAACAAATGATAGTTTACAAGGGTTAAATTAAAAGAAGGTCTCTTAAAGCAGCATTTGAATGAAACATGACTATCAGGGAAAATCGTAAAAAAGGGGCAGCACTGACGTTGTTTATGTTTTTAATTGAATTCGCCCAAAGCACGTTTTGTTTGTTATCAATTCGCGTGCACGCATCCAGAACAGAAAATCAACACAAAATACTAGTTCAAATGGCAAATACAGAAGCTGAAGCAGATACCAACATTGCCACACTGAAGGAGCTCACAACTTTTATGCATCCAACGCAGCGACTGGATTTGAAGGCGGTGGCATTGACGCATGTGCTTTGTAAGTTGGATTAGAGAAGAACACAATCACATTTCTAAAATTAAAATTCTTTGGGTTCTTCCTAAAATAGCTCTAACCGGCTCTGATGAAGGAAAAGCGGCTATCCTTGCTTTGGATGATGTGATAATTGCGATATTTAATCTTACGCACGACGAGAACCATACGGTGGCCAAGGATGCTATCTTGAGTTTGATAAATCTATCAGCGGAGGAGCTGGGTGCTGTGAAAATGTACGAGACGGCTAAGACACTCAGTCCGGTGAGCATATATTTTAATACATACTTACGAAATTTGTATGTTATAGATGTTGGTGCATTACCCTTTGCAGGCATTTCCTTTACTCTCCGAGGCTATCAAACAAATAACCGATGAAAATTCCAAATTAGCCGATCCTTGGACTATGGTGTTAAGTAATTTGACACGTTGTGCAGAGCTTGTTGAGGAAATTATTAGTGAATTGGAAAAGGAAAGCAAAACACTACCTAGTTTACTAAAAGCATTCACAAGATTAGACTACAACAAGCAAAAAGCTAAACTGCATTATTTAGGTGAGTATGAACGATTGTAGGGTAATGCCCTGCTGGTTACGTTGCCCTGTGGGCTAGGCGTTTAGAAGATGCCCGAGGTAGGCATACCGGTCGTAAGAGGCGACTAATATGCACGCAGGTAATGACGTGCTAACTCGATGGTTGATCTGCGTATATGATGCCTGTCCCCTCTCATTTCCCATTTTCTGCTTCCTCACGGATGGAGGGATGACATGACCTAGAAGGTTCCACTGGTCATACCAAATCGCTACCACGACAGTCGGGCACGTTCTGTGAAAAGCGCCATGTGGTACTAGCCCGACTGTGTTGGGACCGATTTCGTTGACCCCGTAGCCGGGATCGATTCGGATTTTAGTCGCCTCTTACGACAGGCATACCTACCTCGGACATATTCTGAGCCCCTAACCTTCCAAGTCATCTTAACTTATGTATTTACAGATAGTAAAAATTATGTTTAAATCTTTTTCATAGCTCCAATATTTTGCAATCTAACACAAAGCGCGAGAGGGCGAGAACTTGCTTGTAACGCAAAATATGATTTTCTGGAAAAAATTTTACCATTTGCCTCCTATCAAGAATCGATTATACGTCGTGGTGGTACTATTGGTATTTTGAAGAATATATGCTTTGATCCGATATACCATAGCATTATATTAAACGAGAAAGATGACATACTGCATGCAATACTCTATCCATTGTGTGGTCCGGAAGAGTTTACTGATGAAGAAACGGAAAAACTGCCATTGGAATTACAAGTAAGTAGACTACTCAAACTATTTTAAAAGAAAAATTAGTTAATTTATTAATTTCCTTTTAGTACCTACCCGAAACAAAAACACGCGAGGAGGATCCTGATTTGCGCAAAATGCTTTTGGAGTCGCTGCTACAGCTTTGTGCTACAAAACAATTTCGTGAAACTTTACGTTCGAAAGGTGTTTATGAAATACTGCGCGAATATCACAAATGGGAGTCACACTATGGCAAGGATAAAGAATGTGTGTTGGCGTGTGAAAATGTTGTAGATATTTTAATCAAGTAAGTGGCTATATATAAAAACGAAAGGATAATGTGTTTAATTATTCCAAATACTTTTACTTTTCCAGAAAAGAAGAGGAAATCGGTTTGGACAATTACAAAGAAGTTGCGGTGCCAGAAGATGTGGTGGAAAAGTTTGCGAAAGAAGATGCTGACTATATACAAAATATCTTATAACGAATTCAACAATTGTAGCGCTTTAAGTGAAATATTGTAAATAAGTAAACTTTCTGAAAATGCAAAGAATGATAAGAAGTTTTCAATAGTCGAGATATATACAAAGATTTCTAAATTGATGACACTGTACAACAGCAAAAATCCCAGAGGGTTTCTCATAGGCTTTTTAAGCTTCTTGGAGTGCTGAATCCGAAGACAAATTTTTTAGGTCAACCTAGGTTTTCTCTCCAAAGGGTGTTTTCTAAAGAGATCCGTAGTTATACAAAAAATGTTTATTTTAATAATTTTTCTTGGGTCAAGGAACCATAATTTAATTTTGGTTTCTATATTTAGCGGAATACTGATGTTCCATAGTGCAAAATATTAATAAAAAAGAACTTAAAAAAATTAAAAAAAAATGTACTACTACCGAAATCTGAACAAACTACCCTCTGGAGGGAAAACCTAGGGTGACTCGAAAATTTTGACTTCAGCTTCGTATTCAGCTCACCCAAAAGCTTTAGAAACTGATGAGAAAACCTCTCTCGATGGACTAAGATCACGCTCTATAAGTCTCTTATCATATATGTGCTGATGTATGACTCGAAATCATGGACATGTGGAGAGAAGATGTGATGATGAGCTGCATGAAGAACCTCCATGTATGATATTCCATCGATGTCTTTTGGAGCTCTATTTCGCAAGAATTTTTTCACACATAAAAAAAACTAGTACCAACAATAAAAATACTTACATCTTTTCATTGAGGATTAGTGCTTTCGAATTAAATAAAACAACTCTTATGCATATTGATTTATTTAAGGATTTTTTTTTTATTTTAGAATTTTATTTATATCACGCGTTTGCTGATTTCAACTTTTGTTCTAAATACTTCACTTAAACGCTTGTATGCATATCCAATTGTATGTAAAAGTGAATGTGTAAAGGTCGTGTCATATAAATTAGAGATGTGACGGAACGATACTAATATTTGCTCAAATTTCAGTTATTTGGTTACTATTTTTGGTGGGGTTTTTTTTTATAGGGCAGATTTTTGTTAGTAGAGGGCTTAAAAAATGGACTATAGGTACACAGATTGTGATTGGTCAATAAAAAGTGGGGTTTCAATGTTCGTAGAGCAGTTTATACTGTCTTCGTTAACTCAACTAGCGTGAAAGAAATGTTTAAATATAAGTGTATTTCGAAAAGCCCATGAACTTGTTAACCGGGCTAAGGATGTTCTGTATTCGTAAGCGCAGTTCGTTTAGTATCCAACAGTCAACTACTACCAACTATGTACTACAACTATCCGCCACATCACTAATTTAACTTCAGATGCATTGAAGCAGGGACCGAAAATAATGATTATTATTTGCATTTACTGAAGAATTTTTTTTTGTATTTTTTTTTTTTTTTTTTCATTATAAAACTCAACTCAACTCAACTATCTGGAGTTTCGACTTAAAAATATTAACAAATAAATCTTTTAGTCTTGAGTTCCTGATCCCAAAGAATTTTTATTGAAATTTATGAGTTTAAAATTTCGCATAGTTTAGGGAATATCGTACGTTCCATTGTAAAGAGATGTAAATCAAAATTTTCGTTTTCCAAAAAAATTAAAATTTTGAATTACATCTGTTTACAATGGAACCTGCGATATCACGTTTCGAGTTTTATTATGAAAAGTAAAATAAAACTAATTCTTGAGTAAATGAAAAAAATACACATATTTGCGTTCCCTGCATAGAGTGATTAACAAAAAGTACTCTCCATTTCATCATAAATACTGTCAAAGGATTAAATGCTTTAAATAATTAATATTTATTAAATTTATGTTACTTTTATTTGATTTTGTTTGCTTTAAAAAGAACTAAATATTTAATTTGTGTTACTTCGTCCCCTTTTTGCGTTTTTATCGTAAACGCCAAAAAGGAAATTTTACAGGAGAGCATTTTTTACATTTATTTTTTATTTTTTTTATTTATGAATAAAGTGGATACGATAAAAAAGATAGCCATTTTTTGACATAACTGTGAGGATTTCAGCTATAAAATTTTACCAGATGATGCGCTAAGGGATGATGAACAAATTTGCATCAAAAAGTAAATTTCGAAAAAATGGTGGTTACGATAAAAACGCAAAAAGGGGACGACTTTTTGTTAGTAAACCGTCATACAATTTTTTTTTTTTATTAATTAAGATGCATTAGGGTGATTCAAAAAAAAAATATACATTTGATACAACAACAAAAATTGCTTCAAAATATCGTCGGCAATCGACCAAGCGTCATTATACCAACAACTAGCATTGTTAGTTGCTGGTATATACGCTAAGAAAAAATATTGTTGTTTTTTTGAATCTTACTTTTTAGGGTAAAGTTAGTACCTAATTGATGAGAAAGTAAGACTTGCAAAAAATAAGCGTTGTATAGAACTCAAAATCTAGTAATTTTTAAATGGCTGTTATTAGTTTATTTAATACATATGATAATCGCATAATGTAAACCGTTTCGGAAAATTCAAAGCCTCCACTTTAAGAATATGTAAACTTTTTTTTTTTTAAGTTTCAAATTTATTAGAAAACTCACTTTGAAAAAAAAAAAAAAAAAAATTTTTTTTGTATAGGAATGGGTGAAAAAATGGCGACATCTAAGGGTTAAGCTATAGCGCTAATTTTTTGCAACGCTTATTTTCTCATCAATTACTAACTTTTCGGTAGGCAAGACCTGGTCGACATTTTTTTTTTTTTTTTGAATCACCCTATGTAACTAATAAAATTTTTGTTGTTATTTTCTGCATACCCAAGTATTTGTATATGTGTATATTTTAATTTGATTGATTTCATGTTATTAATTTGATTATGCGCTTTACAAATTTAATGAGCTGTGTATCATGTATGTGTATAAATTTTGTTAACGGTGATATAAATTTTTTGATGCATTTAATTTTTTTTATTAATATTAAAATTTGTTATAAGCCTATTCTATGTATAGTAAGTAAATTTATGTTTGCTCTAAGCTTTGTTGAATGAAAAAAAAAAAAAATACTTAACATATTTATGGGCGAGGAAACTAACAAAAGGTCGCTTAATTGTTTAACCCTAAAGCTACTTTTTAAATAAAAAAAAAATGCCAATTCGTCTGTAATTTGTATATCGGTCATTATATGCCAAATCAACACAATTTTTACCGATTTCGCTAAAAATTTGCTATCTTTTTCTACCCCCCTAAAGACATTTTTCGGAATTTTTTCAAATTTTTTTCCCCAAATCAAAAAAAGTTATGAACTTTAAAAAAAAACGTTTTTTTTAATGCTGTAACTTTATCAAAAATCCAGCGTTTGGGATCATTTTTTTTCAATTTTTATTTTTAAATGTAGTTTTCGGAAAAAAAATAAAAAAATTCTAAAAGCCCAGAAATATATTTTTTTTTTTTTTTTCGAAAAAAAAAGTCCGACTCTTTTTTTATTTATATTTTTATATTTTTTTTTAGCTCCAACTAATTCTGCAATAAGCCCCGCTAATAACAAGATGTGCAGACAATCGCTTTTATTTTTTTTTTATTGAAAAAAAAAATGTCTTTAAAAAGTTATAAAAAATGAGTTTTCAATCAAAAAAAAATATAAATGAGCCAAGTTTAAAAAAAAATTTTTTTTTTTTCAATCAAATAAAAAATGTTATTAGCGGAGCTTATTGCAGAATTAGTTGGAGTTTTAAAAAAAATAAAAATAAAAATAAAAAAGGGTCGAACTTTTCTTTTTTCGAAAAAAAAAAAATAAATTTATATATCTGGGCTTTGAAAATTTTTTTTATTTTTTTTCCCGAAAACTAAATTTTAAAACAAAAATTAAAAAAAAGAATGCTCCCAAACGGTCGATTTTGGAAAAAGTTACAGCATTTAAAAAAAAACTTTTTTTTTAAAGTTCATAACTTTTTTTGATTTCGGGAAAAAATTCTGAAAAATGTCTTTCGGGGGGTAGAAAAAGATAGAAAATTTTTAGCGAAATCGAAGGGGGTCAGGTAACAAATTTGTCTATTTGGCATGGAATGACCCATATGTATATGGCGAATGAAATATATCTCTGACATTAGCTTAAAAAAGTATTTTTGTTGTTTTTACGTGCTTTCGTACTTAATTTACTTTTTACAATTCGTTTCATAATAGAAAATACTAATATTGCTAGATGAATTTTTAACAAAAGCTGCTTAGCTTATGCAATTATAATTTGATTTTTTTGTTTGTTGTGTTGAGATTAGGAAACCATTAAAGCTCAATCGTTTGAAGCCTTTTTTATTTTTTTATTAGCTATGTAATTGTAATTTTTTAATTTAATTATGTTGAATTAACATGAATGTATGTATGTGTGCGAATAGTAAAATTTAAATGTTAGGCGTGAATTTATTGTTTGTTTTTGATTTTGTGCCTTTTTATTATTTCAAAGCTGTTCATATTTTGTATGCGTTTTTTTTCGTTTTTTTCTATTTTATTAACTTTTGTATTTGTCAAAAAGCTAAGCTTAATTTTAATAACATTTTTATTTTATCAATTAGTTTATCGTATAGCCTATTACTTATGCTAGTTTTAATTGCTATACCTTTTATAATTTACGCAGCAAATCCTTGTACCTGTTTTGGGTTGTTTGTAATTTTATTTTTTGAAATTTTTGGAGTTTTTTGTTTTGCGAAATCACTTGAAATGCATGCGAATAGCTTTCAATTACACTGTACAACAGCCAGATAGGTTTCTCATCCGGTTTCTAAAGCTTTTGTGTGTGCTGAATCCGAATCTAAAGTCAGATTTTTCGAGTCACCAAAGGTTTTCTTTCCAGAGCGTAATTTTTGCAGAGATCGGTAGTAGTAAAAAAAAAAATAAATAATATTTAAATTTTTTGTTTAACAACTTACTATGCATACCCGAATTTTTTGCACTATGGCACATCTTTATGCCGCCAAAAATAAAAACCAAAATTTAAAATTGTTAAATTATTAAAAAAAAATTTTTTTTTCTTACAACTACCAATCCCTTTACGAACCACCCTCTGGAGAGAACACCTAGGGTGACACGACAAATCTGACTTCATATTCGGATTCAGCACACCCGAAAGCTTCAGAAACCGTTGAGAAAACTTGAATTTTGTTGTACTTTGTTATTATTATTTTCTACAAAACCGTGTTTAAAAAAAAAAAATTGTAATGATATTTTTTCTTCAAATAAGTGTTAAGATAACCAAATTTCGATATGTTAAATTGCAGCTAATTTTTGATATAAATAACTAACAAGAATGATATAAGAGTAATTTATCTTAATCTCTACCCTAAATTAAGAAAACTTCGTATCTACAGAATCAAAAAAATCAATTTTTTTTTTCATTTGTATTACTTTGAAAAAATATCTATGGCCTACAAGTTACTTATGTATTTACACACGATTTTAAATAACCCTGACATTTTCCGGAAATTATAGAGAAAAATCACATATGATTACAAAACTACTTCAGAGCACCTATGAAAAAAAAAAAAAACTTTAAAATTGCTCCGCCTCCAGACATGGATAGAGCGGGGAACATAGTTTGTTCCTTTCTTATAGGGCATACATACGTAGCGAGGGTGGGCTTTGTTAGAAATATATGGCGATCATACAAGAGTAATAGGAAACAAATTTGGTAGTTTTTTTTTTAAGGAAAAATAATGACTTTTTTGAAATTAGTACCGGTTTCAGCGCCATTGACGGTTTTCTTGGGACGAGCGACTTGGAGTCAATAAAAAATGTTTAAGCTATTGCATAGATTTAATCGCAGGCCTTGGCGATGGGAGTGAAATGAAAAAAATGTTAATGTTAAAAAAGTTCGTAACGGACTTTTTTCAATGTTTAAAGGTGCGGCGTTAGCAACATAACTTGACAGAAATAAATATACATAAGTGTTGCCTACATTTAGGCGTATGATGTTGTACTGATGTTAGCAGCAGGCCGATTACATAAAATTGGAACTGTACATTACATTACATTAAAATTGGATCTGTAAGCGTTGCCTACATTTAGACTATACTACTAACAGTATGACGTTGTACTGATGTTAGCAGCAGGCCGATTACATAAAATTGGAACTGTACATTACATTAAAATTGGATCTGTAAGCGTTGCCTACATTTCGACTATACTACTAACAGTATGACGTTGTACTGATGTTACCAGCAGGCCGATTACATCAAATTGGAGCTGTACATTACATTACATTAAAATTGGATCTGTAAGCGTTGCCTACATTTAGAATATACTACTAACAGTATGACGTTGTACTGATGTTAGCAACAGGCCGTTTACATAAAATTGGATCTTAGTACCAGTGACTGTATTTTTAATTAATTCCATTTTTTTAGTTGGCATCAGTAACAATTACTTTGTGAAAAATCAAGTTTTAGGTTTCACTACTTTTCCCGGGAGCCTGCGACTGTTTTTGGAAACATTGACTTTGTTTTAGAACCACTGACTGTAACAATAAGTTTTCTAAGAAACAGTGACATTTTCTGGAATTGGAGACGTTTTTCTTGGAATCGGTAACAGATACTTTGTTTACTGTTTTTAGAATCATTAACTTTTCTTAGAACCATTTTATTTTCTTCTTTCTTTTTGAAGATCTCTAAGATTGTCTTAAGGAGCCATGTCATTTGGAAAAACGAACGAAAAAGTTGTGTTTTAATTAGGTTTTTCGAGAAGAAACATAGATCTCGAGCCAGCAAAAGTGAAAGTTAAGAAATAAGGTCGATAAAACGTAACTCTTAATCGCCACCGAAAAATACATTACATCGAATTGAGGTATGCGAGCTAAATATTTAATATCACTAACTAAACTAATTCGTTTAAAAACTAATTCTAATCCTCGAAACCCCTTTTCAAAAGGGTCATTAGAGCGTATCGTCAAAAAAAAATTTAAAATGTTCCCCCTGGTTCGAAAGTTTCAAAAATGGAAAATTTTTTGTTTCGACACCCTGTAAAAACAGCGAAATTCGTTTTGTGCTTATAACTTTTAAAACATTTGCCTTGGTGAATAGGTTTTGAAAATGTATCACTTTTGAAAATCGAACGTAAAATATAGAAATTATAGAAAAAAAAACAAATTTCGCTGTTTGTACAGGGTGACAAAAAAATTAAATTTTTTTTTTTTAAACCTCAAACTGGGGCGGAACATTTTCAACTTTTTTTTTTCCTCCTTACACCGTGATACGCTCTAGGGTTCATTCACTCTACAATGATTAAGTCATTTCGCGATTTTTTTTTTAAATTTGATTTAGTTGCTTATAAAATATTGGCAGAGCTGAGTTCCTATGTACGTACATAAGGTTACAATTGAAAAAGATTAAAAATTAATGAAAAATAAAGTCAATGATAATGAAATAAATTAATCAAAATTAGTTGAATTCTTAATAAGCTATCTAAAATTTGGAATTATTAATTTATGAATATTCAAGTACGTTATTTTGCATTCGTTTTCGCGAATAAGAACGTTAAAAAAATACACTTCATTCGCATTCGCGAACAAGAACGCACCAAAAAAATTCACACCGTTCACGTTCCCGAATGCATTCGTGATTCATTCTCAAATGCATTCTCGAATTAATTCAAGAACGTTCTTCTTGTAGTTCACCTTCATAAACGTATGCGTATGTTGCGTGAAATGATTCGCGAACAAGAACACATCAAAAAATCCACACCATTCATCATGTACGTTCTTTTGCATTCGCATTCGCGAATATGAACGCTTAAACAAATACACATCACAAGAACGCAACAAGAAATGCACGCCGTTCACGTTCCCGAATGCATTCGCGAATCATTCTCAAATGCATTATCCAATCAATGGAAGAACGTTCTTCTTGTAGTTCACCATCATAAACGTATGCGTATCTTGCGTGAAATGATTCGCGAACAAGAACACATGAAAAATTCCACACCGTTCAAGTACGTTCTTTTGCATTCGCATTCGCGAATAAGAACGCTTAAACAAATACACATCATTCGCGAACAAGAACACAACAACAAAAAATACACACCGTTCACGTTCCCGAATGCATTCGCGAATCATTCTCAAATGCATTATCCAATCAATGGAAGAACGTTCTTCCTGTAGTTCACCATCATAAACGTATGCGTATCTTGCGTGAAATGATTCGCGAACAAGAACACATGAAAAATTCCACACCGTTCAAGTACGTTCTTTTGCATTCGCATTCGCGAATAAGAACGCTTAAACAAATACACATCATTCGCGAACAAGAACACAACAACAAAAAATCCACACCGTTCACGTTCCCGAATGCATTCGCGAATCATTCTCAAATGCATTCTCGAATCAATTGAAGAACGTTCTTCTTGTAATTCACCTTCATAAACGTATGCTTATGATGCGTGACTTGATCGAAAGCATATTTTGAGTAGTAAATTTGAAAAATGCTATTGCGGGTATATCGACAGGAATGTGAACCAAAAAAATCTTTTGACAGGACTTCTGGGTTTCATTCGGGGATAATTTTTCGGTCATTTGGAACAATTTTGGGTTAATTTTGGGATCATTTTGTATTATTTTTTGGTCATTTTAGAATCATTTTGTGGTAATATTGGGACCATTTTGGGGTCATGGTTGGGATCATTTTCGGATTACTTTGGGTACATATTAAGGTCAATTCAGGATCATTTTTAGGTCATTTTGGAATCATTTTGAGAGCATTTTGGAATCATTTTGGGTTCATATTAAGAAAAATTTGGGATCATTTTTTGGTCATTTTAGAATCATTTTGTGGTATAATTGGAATCATTTTGGAGTCATGTTTGGTATCATTTTCGAAATATTTGGGGTTCATGTTAAGGTCAATTTGTGATCATTTTGGGATTATATTGGGATAATTTTTAGGTCACATTGGAATCATTTTGTGTTTATATTGGCGTCAATTTGGGATCATTTAGGGATTAATCCATAATCAAATAATCGTGTCAAAAAAGTAACTACGACTCAGCTCTTCTATACATACATACATGACCTAATAGTAAGATTCGATGAAAGTTTACGTTAGCAATAAAAGTACATATTTACATACATACAAAGATATCTAAGTAGATAAAAAAATGTATTTTAAGCATTTGTTTCAATTCAATTTTGCTTGCAGTGCAAGTGCGCATTGTTTATGTACAATCAAACCGCTATAAAGATATGCATGTGTATGTGTGAGTTTCTTATAACTGATGATGTATTTATGTACGTGTATTGCATAAAATTTTGAACAATATCGCTTAAGCCTATTTGTAAATTCATGTATTGTTTTTCTTTTTTTTTTGTTTTGCATCCCAAACCACACAAAGCATCACCATCATCGATATAGCGCGCTTCCTTCTTTAGCTCTAACCCTTTGCTTTTTGTTGTATTGCACTACGCCGGCATCAAAGTTCTTCTTTGTTACTTTTATGCGTCCACTTAATCACCTGCTGCACTCAACCGCCGTCGCCGCCGCCACCCCACTGCTGCTACCTAATCAAAGTGTACAGCTGCTCTTGTAACGCAATGAATGTCAATAACGCTAAGCTGCAATGTAGCCAAAGAGTTTGTTTGCTCCTTTTGTAGTTGGTCACAGCATGGTTGCATGCATCCGCATCGTTACAACTTTGTAGACAACCGTGCACGTATCTGTGTGTGTGTGATATTGAATAAAAGAGGACAGAGAACATAAGAAGTTACACACTCAATGTTGAACAGGGAGCAAAAGTGCGGCATGCGTTAATAGCTTGGAACTTAATCAACATTTTGTGATCGTATCATGAACAGTACTGCGGAGAATAGTGGGACGTTCGGTAAGATTATGAAACAAAATTGAATCAACTAGGTTTTAAATTTAATTTAATTTAAATTGTTCAATTTAACTTAAGCTTATTTTATATTATTTTATATCATTTTGTTTTTTTTTTTTTTATTTAAATTATTATTATTTTTTTTTAAAGAGATAAGCTTTTTTATTTTATTTCCTCCCAGTAGTCCCGAAAGGGTTAATTTTATTTTATTTTTCTATTTAAATTTTTTCATATATTTTTTTCATTTTTTTATATTTTTTTATTTTATTTGTTATATTTTATTTTATCCTTTTTTTATTTTATACCAATTTATTATTTTTTTTTTTTCATTTAGTTTTTTTTTTTTTTTTTTTTGTTTTTATTCATTTTATTGTTTTATTTTCCTTTTTTCATTTTATTTGTTTTATTTTATTTTAAACTAATTTATTTATTCTATTTTTCATTTATTTTTTTCTTTTATGAATTTTTTTATATTATTTTGTTTTATTTTCTTTTTTTCATTATTTTTTTTTTTCATTATATTTTTTTTCTTTAATTTTTCTTAATTTTTTATTTTAATTTTTTAATATTTTTCCCCTTTTTTTCTTTTTTTTTGTTTTAGGTTATTTTTTTTATCTTGCTTTAATTTGGCTTTTTTATTAGTATTTAATTTTCTTAATTTTTTTTAATTTGATATTTTCTCTTATTACATATTTTCTTTTTTTCATTTTATTTGTTTTCTTTTATTTTAAACTAATTTATTTATTCTATTTTTCATTAATTTTTTCGTTTTTGAATTTTTTTATATTATTTTGTTTTATTTTCTTTTTTTTATTATATTTTTTTTCTTTAATTTTTTGTGTTACTTTATTTTTTTTTCTTTTAAATTTTTTTTCTCAATTTTATATTTTTTACTATATTATTTTACCTTTTTAATTTTTTTTCTTTTTTATTTTCTTTTTTTTTTTGTTTTAGTTTATTTTTTTATTTTTCTTTAATTTGATTTTTTTATTAATTTTTTATTTTTTTTAAATTTTAATTTAATTAACTTTAATTTGATATTTTCTTTTATCACATATGGGTCATTCCATGCCAAATCGACAAATTTTTTACCTGACCCCCTTCGATTTCGTTAAAAATTTGCTATCTTTTGCTACCCTACGAAAGACATTTTTTAGAGTTTTTTCAAATTTTTTTTCCCCAAATCAAAAAAAGTTATGGACTTTAAATGTAGTTTTCGAAAAAAAAAAACATTTTTAAATAATTAATTTAAATTTTTAAAATTATTTTTTTTTTTCCAAAACTACATTTAAAGTCCATAACTTTTTTTGATTTGGGGAAAAAAAATTTGAAAAACTTCTAAAAAATGTCTTTCGTAGGGTAGAAAAAGATAGCAAATTTTTAACGAAATCGAAGCGGTCGATTTGGCATGGAATGATCCATATATTAATTTTTTTATTTTACTATTTTCATTTAATTTGTTTTCTTTTATTTTACTTTATTTCTTTCTTTTTTTCATTTAGTTTTTTCTTTTATTGAATTTTTTTAACTTTTTATATTTTTTCATTTTATTTTTTTTTTCTTTATTTCATTTTATTTTTTTTTTCTTTTATTTCATTTTATTTTTTTTTATTATTTTTTTTTTTTAAATTCTATATTTTTTTATATTTTACTTTCTTTAACTTTTATTCTCCCTTTTTAATTTTTTTATTTTAGTTTATTTTGTATTTTTTTTTTTCTATGTTAGTTTATTTTGTTTTATTCTATTAATATATTTATTTTCTTATTTTTTTTTTAATTTACTTTTTTTATTTCATTGGTTTTCTTTTATTAAATTTTACTTTATTCATTTTATTTTATTTTATGCTAATTTATTTTTTTTTTCATTTAGATTTTTCTTTTATTGAATTTTTTTAATGTTATTTTATTTAAATTTTTTTTTTCTTTTATTTTATTTTTTTTTTTCATTTTACTTTCTTTAATTCTTTTTCTCCATTTTTCTTTTTTTTTTATTTTATTTATTTTTTTTTTTTTGTTTTTTTATTTTTTTTATTTTAGTTTTTTTTTGTTTTATTTTATTAATATTTTTTTTTTTTTTTAATTTAACTTAATATAGTACAATTTTGTTTCAATCTCTTCCAATTTTGCGACTTCTTGACATTTTTTCACAAATTCCCTACAAACATCCCACTGTGCACTGTATGACTTGCACCAGAATACTTCCAACATACCTCTCATCATAGTAGAATTTGCCACAATGTGACATCCGTATGATTTCCGTGTCCGTTGTAAGTGTACCGCTATCCAATGCACAACCTCGCACCGTTATCGATTCACCCGTGTCATCTGCATATGTGACCCAAGTAAGTAGCCCAGTAACCAAGAGCGTAGCATAACAAACAAAGTTCAGCGCATGAATGTGTGAGTATGCAATAAAGGTAAAAAACACATCAAAGTTGTATCAACTAAATGCTTAAGTCGTCTATCTATCTGCATACATAAATCTAACTAACAACAACACAACACACATTTACAATTCAGTTGACCTACCATAAATCCCAGCAATTTTGATGCAGGCCGTTGCCGGAAATAGGCCATCACGTCCTTTCCGACCACCCATACACGGTGATTCCATCATGGCTGTTGAAAAGTTGTTGTGAAAAGGATCGTCGCAAGCTTTGTTAGCTCCATTGAATGAGACACATTTAAAGCAATCAATACAGTTTGCTGCACATGAAAAGAAAGAGGGGGAAGAGAGAGAGAGAGAGATAGACGTTAGAAGATAAAAAAAATGTTATAAAAGCGCAACAAACAAAGCTCCATTAGTTCCGTTAGAGGAAGCAGCCTAGGCTTTGATAGCCATATTGCATGCAAAGTTAAATGCCTTAGTGTGAGTTTGTGTGTGTGCACTTACCCAATTGTATGTTGTGTGTAACAAGCAGCAAGCCTACGACGACATATGATATGATTTGGTTATGCCAGTTTACTCGTCGCAGCACTTCGTTTATAGCCGGCATGTTTTGTTGTTCATCAGGTGCGGCAGCACCCTGCTCTTTGCGCTCCGTTTGTCAGCGTTGTTTTTTTTTTTTTTGTTTGCTTACTTAGTTCTTCCTATGAATATGAGTACACTACTAAATGCAATTCAATCTGGCTTAAAGCTGCTTTCAGTTTCTTTTTCATTGTACTTCTTGTTGTCTTTGTTATTTGAAGTACTCTCTGGTCTAGTTAAAGAACGTTGTTGATGGTGTAGAGGACTTTTGATGAACTGTAAATAGAAAGACAGACAAGGGAGTCAGCATTTTTTTTGGTGAATTTTAGTAACATCCGGAGAAGCATACGTAGATGATTATTATACTGAAAAAAATTGATTAAATGAAATAAAATAAAACAAAAAAAATTTAAATAACATAAATAAGATAAAAAATTAATTAAATAAAAGGAAATAAAGTAAAATAAAATTAAATAAATAAAAAAATAAAATAAAATAAAAAAGTGAAATAAAAAAAAATAAAATAAAAAATAAAATAAAATAAAAGAAAATAAAATTAAATAAAATAAATTAAAAGAAATAAAATTAAAAACAAAAAAATAAATAAGTAAAATGAAATAAAGTAAAAAAAAATAAAAAAAATTAAAAAAAAAAAATAAAATACAAAAATAAAATAAAATAAAATAAAATAAAATAAAATAAAATAAAATAAAATAAAATAAAATAAAATAAATGAAAATAAATGAAAATAAAATCAAATTAAAAACAAAAATATTAAAAAAATTTAATAAAGTAAAACAAAATAAAATAAAATACAAAATATTAAAAAAATTAAAATAAAATAAAATAAAATACAAAATATTAAAAAAATTAAAATAAATTAAAATAAAATAAAATTTTAAACAAACAATAAATAAAATGAAATAAGGTAAAACAAAATTAAATAAAATACAAAAAATTAAAAATAAAATAAATTAAAATAAAATAAAACTAAAAACAAAAAAATAAATAAAATGAAATAAAGTATAAAAAAACAAAAAAAATAAAAAAAAGTAAAATAACATAAATTAAAATAAAATTAAATTAAAAACAAAATAAAATAAAATACAAAAAATTAAAAAAAAAATAAAATAAAATAAAATAAAAAATAAAATAAAATAAAATAAAATTAAAAACAAAAAAACAAATAAAATGAAATAAAGCAAAACAAAGTAAAATTAAATAAAATAAAATAAAACTAACAAAAAAATAAATAAAATGAAATAAAGTAAAACAAAATGAAAAACTAAAATAAAAGAAAATGAAATGAAATAAAATAAAATAAAAAAAAAATAAATTAAAAAAAAGAAATTAAACAAAAGAAAATAAAATAAATTTAAAAAAATTAAATAAAATTAAAAACAAAAAAATAAATAAAATGAAATAAAGTAAAACAAAATAAAATAAAACACAAAAAATTAAAAAAAAAACAAAAAAATAAATAAACTGAAGTAAAGTAAACCAAAAAAAATAAATTAATAATAAAAAATGAAATGAAATAAAATAAAAGTTTATTAATTTAATTAAAAAAGAAATAAAGAAGTAAGATAAAAAAATTAAACCAAAAATAATAAACTTAAAGAAAATTAAAAAAAGATAAAAATATTTTTAAATAAAAATTAACAAAATAAAAATTAAAATAAATAAAATTAAATTATATAAACTAAAATAATATTGAGTTTAAAAAATAAAAAATTGTAATTGTTAAAAAATTTAATTAAAAAAATTAAAAGTATCTAAGTAAAATAAACCAAAATAAAATAAGCTATAATAAAATTAACAAAATCAAGCTATCCGTTTAAGTTCTGGGGAAATTCCTCAATTTAAATGCTATCCACTTTCCCTCTCGGCTTTTATGCTATCTTGTTAATTAAAAACAAAAAAACTGTCTCATAAAACAAACAATGCAATGCCGCATAAGTACTTGCATCCAAGTACACAGTGAAAAATGTGGTGATCATATCAACCAAAATCACGATAAATTCTTATCCATTATGCAATGCTGTTACTTCAGCTGCAGTGAAACTGTCAACTTTAACTTAAACGTCGCTTTAACAGAAAATATTGCTGTTTAAGGTGCTACTCTATATATAAACTAAAATAAGTGTTATTTTAACACCAAAAGGAGTTAAAGTAAAATAAAATTAAAAACTATTTTTCCAGAGTTTTTATATTGACTTCACTGAGAATCGAAGGTGTCTACCATGATGCCATCGTGTAGTTATGCTTGCCGGCGTATAATTAAAGCTTTGTTCTATGACAGCAATGACAGTATCTTTGTTGTAGGATGAACTACAGGAGTTTTGTTGTTTCAAAACCAAATTTTGTTTGATCAACAAAAATTTTTTTACAAAATTTGGATATTTAAAAATTTACAGATCTATGACCGGTCAACCAACAAATTCCGTTCAAATAACCAAAATTTTATCAAATTAGCAGAATTGTGCCATTTTTTTTCTGTGTACGAGTCCTCATAGAAAACAAAAAAAAAAAAATAATCTGTTGCTACTCAACAAGCAATAAAATATTTTTTGATACCCAAAAATGTGCGCTTATTAAGTTAAATGTAGTAGAAAATTTTTTTTTGGCAAACAACAGTGAAGCAAAGCGGATTTCATTGCAAGTATGCGAACTGAAATGAAAATGGAATGTATAAGGGAAACCCGAACTGGACATTCGAAACAGAGATTTGAGAGTAAACGGGGAGAGTGGGTAGAATTTAAACATAAGCGTAAAGCAGCCAACTTTAAGAATGCTGTAATTTCTTGAATTTGGAGAAATGATATAATTTGTTTGAAAGTCTGGAAGTCTGCAAAAATATTATAAGTAATAATAATGACATTAAATTAAGCTGTTTTTGATGATGATGATTATGATGTTATAATCTTCAATCAATCTTCCATATGTTGTTTTGATTTTCCCCAAAGACGTAAGTCCTTTACCTCCCACAGCCATATCTACGCATACTAAATCATCCCACCGCAGTTGTCGATAAAATTTCAAAGATTAAATGCTTGAATCGAAAGCAATTACTTTTCGTGAACAAAGCGTGAAAAATAAATCGCCATGAAGATGTTTATCTATCTTCCTACTTGTATAATAAATCATTTAATCAACAAAAAGCAGACGCCAAATAAAAAAGTAGCAAACGATATTTTGCTTGATTTATCAACTATTATTTGCAGCTGTGAACGTGATTTTTTGCCATAAATAATTTCAAAGAAAAAAAAAAAAAAAATCGACGTTTCCTGGATTTATGATTATGTTTTGTGTACTTACATAATATGCCCCTCAATTAGTGCAAAATTGATTTGACCGAGTTAAACATGTATGAAATTATTTCTTAGTTTCAGTAGAAAGTTATTAAAAATCATTAAAATTTTAAGCCACTTAGACCCTGTTTTTCAGTGCAAATTTGAACCACAAAGTAGACTAGACGCCAAAATGATCCCAAAATGACCACAAAATGAGCCTAAAATGACCCCGAAAAAGTACCGAAATGATGCGGCAACAATTTCGAAGGTTATGTGGCAACTCCAGCTGCCAACTCATTCTAACGACATCATGGTTGGTATGCGGCTAAAAGTAAATTTCCTGTGATACCCATATTGGCATAAAATTCAGATAGGTGGCAACCCTGTAAACCGTCTAATGTGGAAACAAAACAAATATACTGCGATAAAGTGGCAACACTGAGTGGCAACCCTACTTGAAAATATTTTAGTTGATATGTCGTCGAAAATACCTTTCATTTGATACCCATATTGGCATACCTTGCTCAATATTTAAATAAAAATTGAGATAGGTGGCAACCCTGTAAACCGCCCCATGTGGCAACACCCAAGTAAAAATTCTTAGAACCAACCATACTATCCCTATGCCAAAATTCATAGAAATCGCTCAGACGGTTCTCGAGATAATACCGGATATTAAAATATACTGCGGTAAGGTGGCAACCCTACTTGAAAATATTTTAGTTGATATGTCGTCGAAAATACCTTCCATTTGAGACTCATATTGGCATATCTTGCTCAATATTAAAAAACAAAAGAAAATAGGTGGCAACCTTGTAAACCGCACAAGTGGCAGCACGGAGGTGGATAGTCTTAAAAATCAAGTTTAGTTCTATGACAAATTTCATCGAAATCGGTCAAACGCTCATTGAGATAGTACCGGATATAGAAATATAGTGCGATAAGGTGGCAACACTAGGTGGCAACCCTACTTCAAACTATTTCTAAGGGTCTGAACATAGTGTAAGATTTTATTCGATACCTCAATCCGTTTCGTAGATATCAAAAAAAAACATGAGTAAAATTTATCTGCACTTTTCTTACTTGAATAACTAAATGTTACGCCGTGTACGACCTACAGTGACTCACAGTGAAATGCGTGCACTTAAATTTTTTTTTGAATTTCGTTAGACGGGGTACCAATATAGTAATTCTAAAATTGTTTAATCAAAATGTAGCCAAATATACAACAGAAACCATACAAAAATTTCTTAAAATTAAATTTCTCTAAGTTCAGGGAAATTTTTGAAAATTTGCAAAACGGTCATCAAAATTTTCAACTTTTTTTGCCAGAATTTTTTTTAATTTTTCTGGGTATGCCGTTTTGTAGGCCCTCAAATTTCACTATAATAATGTGCAAGCTATAAGTAGCCAAAAAATTTCCCTGATTTTTTTAGAATTTTTTTCGTCGATAGTGTTGCGTAATTTCTTCCATACAAAAAAAAAAATTAATTTTGTATGGAAGATATTACGCAACACCTCCGACGAAAAAAATTTTGCGCTACTTCTAGCTTGCTTATCATTATAGTGAAATTGACTGGCTCACAAAACTGCATACTCAGAAAAATTCTAAAAAATCTGCCAAAAAAGTTGAAAACTTTGATGAAACTTTGAAAAATTCCACTGAACTTTGTGCAAATTTTTAACTAAATTTTTTTTATGGTTTCTCTTATATAATTGGCTATATTTTAATTAAAAAATTTTTAAAAATAGTATATTCTTACCTCGTCTAACGAAAATCAAAAATTTTTACGAGGACCGAATTTACTGTGAGTCACTGTATAAAAAGTGCACCATAATTGCAAAGTTTCAAGATGTACTCATTTATTTTGGCTAAAAATACATATTTTTATGCAATCTACTAAAATACTTTCAAACCTCCAATGTATTTTTCTCGTGCATACATTTTATTCAAAATTCTAGTAAAGGATCCTGTTGTCCTTATAGAAATTCAAAAGTGTAGATTTGTTACGCAGTTCTTTATGTATGGACAAAATGGTAAAATAATGTAATTTTTGAAGCCTTAATTTAAGCTGCTAGCTAAACCTTTAACTAAAAATCGACACGGTTTACTGTTATCCTACAACCATAGGGTATGCATATTAAATTTGAACCAACATTTTTTTCCATACATTTCTGGTACGCTCTAGTGTACATGTTTCACTTTACTTTTATGTTGTTGTTTATCTCTCTGCTGTTATTATTTGCCGAATTTTCCGTCCTTTATTGCGGTGTCAACTTGTTTACCCCGAAGACTCTTCATTTTGAGTAAAATGTGCAGTGTTAAAGAATGAGGGAGTGTCTGATGACAGCGACAGTTTCGGTTACATTTATGACAGGAGACAGGTGTCAGTTTTTCAATTGAGAACACTATTGGGGCAACTGTTTTACGCGAAGATAAAAATGGTACGAGAATGAGTACAAGAGAACAAGTAAATCTATAAAAACAGGAGATACGAGAGAAAATAAGCAGAATGGGAGAAGGAAGTACCTACTCAAACATACATACATACATCCATACCTACTTCCATATTTTAAATGATCTAATTTGTAATTATCTTAAAAGAAGATTTCTAGCTGCAAATTTAATTAATAATCACTCTTTTTTAATTAACACGCTTATGAACACATTGCACCACAAGGCAGACAAGCATAAGGTCGTCGTGCGAACTTACATACAAATAACAGTTGCGCTGTATATGAAAATTTGTTTGTATGTGCCTGCGTACTAAATCATCCATCCATAAGAGATAAGCTACGGACTTTGATATGCTTGCGCAATGTAAGTGACACAATGAAAAGCAGAAAGACTCATTAGTTAAAACGTTTTTGTTGGTGTATGGGCGAGGAGAATGAATAAGGATGTAATAAATGAGTGAGTCCGGAGGAAATTTTAAAGCAATTGAAGTAGGTATGCATATGTATAAATTAATAGATGAAATATAGAAAAGTATACACGAGCATTAGGGTAGGTGTTTCTTAACAGATCTTTTTTACTTTTTCTTCGCTTCGAATCAACATTTTCTAGATAAGAAAATTTATCGAAAAAATGGAAGCGCTTCAATGTATTCGATAATTGCTTTAAGTCTTGATAATATACTGCATGGAAAACCATAATCAGTAAATAAGTGGCACACTGATTTGCATGAAACTGGTAGTCGAAAGGTTGCAGAACTGTAAAACCAACTTAAAAAAAGTTACGTATACAACACGTATCTTATAACTTTAACCGAGCTTATCTTGTATATTTGTTTATTTGTATGTCTAATACAAATCTCGGGAGCCGCTTAACGATTTGGATGAAATTTGGCAATAGACAGTATGATTTATTCTAAGACTATCCACTTGGGTGTTGCCACTTGGGGCGGTTTACAGGGTTGCCACCTATCTCTTTTTTTTAATATTGAGGAAGATAAGCCAATATGGGTATCAAATGAAAGGTATTTTCGACGGCTTGCCAGCTAAAATATTTTAAGTAGGGTTGCCACGTAGGGTTGCCTCCTTATCGCAGTATATTTATATATCAAGTACTATCTCGGGGATCGTTTGACTGATTTGGATGAAATTTGGTATAGAGATAGTAGCTAAATATATAAAGATATTTTGAAGGCGATCCCAAAAAAATTTGTTTTTGTTTCACACAAACACCCCCCCCCCCCACCCCATTTTTTTTTTTTTTTTTTTTGACACTACGTCGCCATTTTAAGTCCGATTTTAATGAGCCGTACACCGTTGTTGATGGCTTGGAAGCCACCACAATTCTTACCTTAATCATTTTTTACTACGAGTTCAAATTTTAATAGTGACTGTCGGTATCTAGTTTCACATCATACGCATCACATCAACGGTGTACGGCTCATTCAAATCGGACTTCAAATGGCGACGTAGTGTCAAAAAAGTAAATTGCCCATCAGGGGGGCGAGGCAAAAAAAAATTTTTTTGGGATAATTTTTTGGGCACTTTTCGGATTATTTTGAGTTCATTTAAGGGTCTTTTTGGGGTCATTTAGGGATTGGGATCACTTAAGGTTCATTTTAAGATAATTTTCGGGTATCATTTTGTGGTCACTTTGGGATAATTTTGGGGTTCATTCTTGGGTCATGTTGAGGTCATTTTGGGATAATTTTGGGGTCATTTCGGGTTCATTTAGAGGTCATTTTGTTGTCATTTTGGGATCGTTTTTGATTTTCTACTTGGATTTGCCAGTTTAGTCGGTTTATAAAGTTGCCACCTATTTGATAATTTTTTCGGAAATTCATTATGAAGTAAGAATATTGGAAAAAATGTAAAAATCGAAAACACCGAGTAAGCTCAATCACTCAGGTACTTAAGAGTAATTAGTGCTAAATTAATCAATTTTTCTATAAGCCAACCTCTGCTATTTTTCTTTAGTACTACTATTTTTAACTACTATTTTTCCATGATTTTGTTAAACGACTACCCAGAATGAGAATGGCAAATTTTGAGGGAGCAAGAGGGCCGCAACTGACAGAATCTGCTATCGAAGAGCTAACCTGGTAATTGAATCATGATTCCTAGAAAAGCAATAACGTAATAGAAGTTTATTGCCGAAAATTTGAATAACAAATTTTTCACTTAGTCAGAATTAAGCTACATACATATAAATTTTGATCTACCAACTTGCTTTTCGTTACTCACAACTTTCTTGCGTTTATGTCATTTTTTTTTAGCATGCAAGCAAAACAATTCTCTCTATTACGCTTTGTTGTAATTGCCTGCACTTTGTGCGTTTTGAAAATAAAATGATCAGATAAATGCATTAATCCACATTTTGCTGACCGAAATGCTGCTGGTAGTAACAGACAAAATGTGGATAGTTGCTAAAATTGTGAAAACAAATTATTTATGCAGTAGTTAGCTACTAATGAGGTCGGCAAATTATGTGGCTGTGAAATTGTGGGGAGAGATGTAGGATGTAGGTAGAACAACAGAAAAATAGTTTCTTTACAACACTCAAATCAGCCTAAAAATAAGCGACCTTCAAAACTCACGCTCTTTCAACAAAGCAACTTTGAATATTTAAAACATTATTATGAATCTTAAGTAGTCAACTCAAAAACACAAATATACTCTTACACACATATTTACAGACACATAAACGCAATTGTGCATGACAACCTTACCTAACAACTTTTCGAATATGTTTAATCTTGAAAAGTCAAGCGGCGCAGCATAAAATATTAATGGATTTCCTGCAGTGCAACAAAAAAGCTTTCATAAGAACTCATGCTCTTAAAACACACAATGAAGGAGCAGCTGAATTATTTTCTTTTTGGCTCAACCCATTGGCGTGTTTTCATTTCCTTTTCATTTTAACTTTGTGGTTTTATTTTCATTTTCATTTCGATTTTATTGCACATACACCGTCTTGTGCTCAACGAATTTTTCGTCGCCTGATGACTTGTTGCTTGTGTGGCAGCAACACATTAAAGTAAGCTTTAGATTATCACCACAAGATTTTTATTTTTGTAAATATATGTGTGTATGTGTGTATGTATGGATGTACAAAGAACGGTGGATATCTGCGTGCAGTGCTGTATTAGAAATTTATTACAATCGTAGTAGATTTATAATTCAAATATTTCTGACTTAATTTAAGGCATTTAAAAAATAACTTTTTTTATTGCACTAATAAATTAAATGGAACTAGCAATTAAATTTAAAAAATTTAATACAAAAAAATTACTATTATTCTTTGCCTATATTAATTTAATTTATCCTATTAAAGAGTAAACTGTTTACATTTTTTAAAAGAACCCATGTTGGTTTATATTTGTTTACAAAGCAATTTACTTTTCATCTCGAAAACAAAACAATTTGGTTTGCGTAAAAGTAGCACAAACAATCTTGTCTACGCCACCTGAATAGTTTTAATAAGCTGCAATGCACGTAAAGGTATTACAGCATTGAATGAGCACCTTCCAAGTGACTTTAACTTATATACATACTGATATTTATTTGCACATCAGGACATTCATATGCATACGTATATGTACAGGTGCAGGGACGCGTACAAGCAAAAATTCCAGAAGGGGGCTAGGCGTTTTTAATCCTATTTCATTTTATTTTACTTTACTTTATTTTATTTTATTTTTTATTAAATTTAATTTTATTGAATTTTACTTTATTTTCTTTAAGTTGAGTTTATTTTAATTTATTTTAATTTTTATTATATTTTATTTTTAAATTTTTTTTTGTTTTCAATTTATTTTTTTTTTATTTTTTTAAATTTTTCACTATTCTTTATTTAATTCTTTTATTTAATGTAACTTATTAAATTTTACTTTATTTTATTTTAATTTATTTTATTTTATTTTTTATTTTATTTTTTTATTTTCTTTTATTTTATTTTATTTTATTTTATTTTATAATTAACTTTTATTTTATTTTATTTTATTTTATTTTATTTTTTAATTAACTTTTATTTTATTTTATTCTATTTTATTTTTATTTTTAATTTTTTTTTATTTTATTTATTTTTTTTTATTTTGTTTTATTTCTTTATTTTTTTATTTTTTATTTATTTTTTTTATTTTTTTATTTTATTTGATTTCATTTTATTTGGTTTTACTTTATTTTATTTAATTTTATTTTATTTTTATACCCAGCTGTACTTGTACACAGGGTATTATAACTTTGTTAGGATAACGGTTGGTTGTACAGGTATAAAGGAATCGAGATAGATATAGACTTCCATATATCAATATGATCAGGATCGAAAAAAAATTTGATTGAGCCATGTCCGTCCGTCTGTCCGTCTGTCCGTCCGTCCGTCCGTCCGTCTGTCCGTTAACACGATAACTTGAGCAAATAATGAGATATCTTCACCAAATTTGGCATGCGTACTTATTTGGGTTCAGAATAGATTGCTATTGAAAATGGGTAAAATCGGACCATAACCACGCCCCTTTTTCGATATCGAAAATTTCGAAAAACGTATAAAATGGGTTAATTCAATATTAGAAGCAGCTACAATGATAAAATTTGCAATATGTATTGATTTAGATGTTCTAAGGCCGATTTTAAAAAAATTTTTGAAAAGGGGGCGTGGTACCGCCCACGTATATTTGAAGAAATTTTAAAATTTTGACTCTTAATAACTTCAGAACAGTTTATGCTAGTATAACGAAATTTCATAGAGGACATACTATTGTTGTGGTAAATTCAGCTATAGAAAATAAACGAAATCGCTTCGCGACCACGCCTACTTTTTCATAAAAGTTATATTGAAAGGAGGTGGAAATATTGAAAAGTCCATATCTAATTAACTGATTTCGCTATAATAATATAATTTGGTACATACATCAACTTTCATATTCTTTACATAATTTTTTCAAAATTTTGGAAAGTGGGCGTGGTACCGCCCACTTATGAGTCAAGCAATTTTTAAATTCGACTGCTAAAAACGTCAGAACGGTGTGAGATAGATTTACGAAACTAGGTACCAGGCATGTTATGTTTATGTAGAGTACTACCACTGAAAATAAGAAAAATCGGTGAACGATCACGCCCACTTTATGTGCACAGCTGGGTATGTAATGTTCGGTTTCACCCGAACTTAGACTTCCTTACTTGTTTTATTTAATTTTTTTTAATTTTGTTTTTTTTTTATTTTATTTTATTTTACTTTATTTCGCTTTATTTTATTTTATTTTATTTTATTTTCTTTTATTTTCTTTTATTTTCTTTTATTTTCTTTTATTTTCTTTTATTTTCTTTTATATTCTTTTATTTTCTTTTATTTTTTATTTTATTTCATTTAATTTTTTTATTTGCTTTTATTTTATTTTTATTTCATTTTATTTTATTTTCATTTTTATTTTATTTTATTTTATTTTATATTATTTTATTTTATTTTATTTTATTTTATTTTATTTTATTTTATTTTATTTTATTTTATTTTATTTCATTTTATTTTATTTTATTTTATTTTATTTTATTTTTTTATTTCATTTTATTTTATTTTAGTTTGGTTTATTTTAATTTATTTTACTTTATTTGGCTTTATTTTATTTTATTTTATTTTTTTTTATTTTTTTTATTTTATTTTGTTTTTTTGGTTTTTTTTTTATTTTATTTTTTTACTTTGTTATATTTTATTTAATTTTATTTTATTTTATTTAATTTTATTTTATTTTATTTTATTTTATTTTATTTTATTTTATTTTATTTTATTTTATTTTACTTTATTTCGCTTTATTTTATTTTCTTTTATTTTCTTTTATTTTCTTTTATTTTCTTTTATTTTCTTTTATATTCTTTTATTTTCTTTTATTTTTTATTTTATTTCATTTGATTTTTTTATTTGCTTTTATTTTATTTTTAGTTTATTTTATTTTATTTTATTTTATATTATTTTATTTTATTTTATTTTATTTTATTTTATTTTATTTTATTTTATTTTATTTTATTTTATTTTATTTTATTTTATTTTATTTTATTTTATTTTATTTTATTTTATTTTCTTTTATTTTATTTTATTTTATTTTATTTTATTTTATTTTATTTTATTTTATTTTATTTTATTTCATTTTATTTTATTTTATTTTATTTTATTTTATTTTATTTTATTTTATTTTATTTTTTATTTCATTTTATTTTACTTTATTTGGCTTTATTTTATTTTATTTTTTTTTTTATTTTTTTTTTTTTATTTTGTTTTTTTGGTTTTTTTATTTTTTTTTTTTACTTTGTTTTATTTTATTTAATTTAATTTTATTTTATTTTATTTTATTTTATTTTACTTTATTTTATTTTATTTTATTTTATTTTATTTTGTTATATTTTATTTTATTTTCTTTAAATTTTTTTATTTGCTTTTATTTTATTTTATTTTATTTTTATTTTATTTTATTTTATTTTATTTTTTTTAATTTTTTTTGTTTTTTATTTATTTTGTTTTTATTTTTTAATTTTATTTGATTTAATTTTATTTGGTTTTACTTTATTTTATTTTACTTTATTTTATGTTAGTTTATTTTATTTTATTTATTTTTTTTTTAATTTTTTTTATTTTATTTTATTTTACTTTATTTTATTTAATTTTTTTTATTTTATTTTAATTTATATTAGTTTGTATTATTTTATTTATATAATTTTCATTCTGCTTTTTTTATTTAATTTTTTTTATTGTATTTTGTTTTATTTATTATTTTTTTTTATTTTTTTATAATTATTTTTATTTTTTTATTTTATTTGCATTTTTTATTTTTTTTCTTGTTGTTTTTTCCTCATTTTATTTATTTTATTTTATCTTCTTTTTTATTTTATTTTGTTTTATCTTATTTATTCGGTTTTTTTTTTTTAATTTTCCTCGTCCCTTATCTAGCACCTTCCTCCCTGTCTGCACCGCTGTGTCACTACATATTTGCTTTACCTGTATTTGTTTATGTGTTTGTAGGTTTGTGTATGGGTCAATTTCAAAAAAAACGTACACAACGAGTTTTTTTTGCTTATTTTTAAAGTTTTTTCAATTCGCCTGTAAGAGTGACCAATTTATGTAGAAATTTATGAAGAATCCGGTGGTACCTTTAGGCTCTCAAAAAAATCAATATTTTTGGATTTTTTTAGGTTTTCTATGATTTCTGTCTTGAGCGTCACACACCAAATATGTATAAAAAATCGCTAAAAATGCAAAGCATTTTTTTCGGCATGTCACCTCTTTTCATCCGTTTCTCGTTGCTATTCAAAAACAGAATCAGTCAGTAACAATAAAAATTAAACTGAAATATACCACGATTATACCTTTCTTTCTTCTTTCTTTTTAATTCGTTATTACGCGCTTTATCGAGCTTTATTTTCTCTCGATATTTCCGTGCTCTCTCAGCCGCCGTTAATTTTGTTGTTTTACTCTTGCAAATTAAAAAATAAAATCAAAATTAAGCATTTTAAGCTATGAAGCAATATGTATCAAAAGTGACGCTCATGACATTTTTGCCTATTTTGGTTTTTTTCCGTAGGCAATTTATTTCCCAAATTCACAAATTATAAAAAAATTAGTTGAAACCATGTAAACAATGATTGTCAACTTAAATTTTTTACATTTAATATATTCACTTTTAAAAAAATTAGCGTGACGCTCATGACATTTTATCGCGCCCTTACCATGGTGTTCACAAAAACTACGCAAATGCACACTTTTTTTAATAGATTTTTTTTTTCGCTTTTTCACTTTTTAATATTTAAAGTTTGTACTTTCCTTACGTAGTTTACTTCATTTAAATGCAAACTCAAAACTGGTAATATTTCTTGATGTATAAAAAAGTGACGCTCAATACAAATTGTGGGGACAAACTTTCTTCGCAACGCCAAATTCGCACTAATTAATTTTTGACAACTATAACAAATCAAAACTATAGAAAGAAACCCAATAATTCGAAAACAGTTATTAAATGTTACATATTTACTTTTTTTCTTGATTTTATTTTATTTTGTTTACTAAAAATTCTAACGGGGGACACATGCTTTTGTATGAAAGGAGTCAGAGGGAGAAACAAAGCACCATTCTAAACAAACAAAAAAACAAACATACAAATTTGAGAATAACGTTTTTTGGTTACATATTCCTCCATGATCATTCTCACATTTTTGTTTTTTTTTTTTTGATATTTTTTTTTACCTAAAATAGTAGTGTAAAGTACAGGGACACAAAAATTTCGTTTTTTTTGAAATTGACCCGTATGCATACATCCATATGTATAATGCTATATCTCAAATTTTTACGTTTTACTTTTGAAGCTATACCGGCATACATGCGTACTCATACACATCTGAAAGATAAAATGCAACAAAAAAAACGCTCTTGAGTTTGTAAACAAGCTTTTTTCGCATATGTATTGGTGGTATCATATTTATTATACTTGCTGTCAGTGCGATATTCATAAAAAACATTTCACCTCACTCTTTACTTATGCCTACGTGAGCATCTGTATTTACCACTGGCTGTGTGCGTGTATGTGTATGACCTCTTTGTGGTTTGTTTTGTTTCTATTCATCATATATAACTGTTCACTGAGCTGTGCTAAACTAATTATAGCGATGCTGCATGTTTTCCTTCGTTATTTTTATGCTTTCATATCGTATGGCGTCTGCCATAAGGTGTGTTAGTGTTGTGATGTTGAGCGCATCACGTGTGTGGAGATTACGAAATGTTTGATGTACACAAATTTGCCACAGACACTTTTATTTATATTGCCATGTACGTGTGTGTGGGTGTGTGTGAGGCAGCTGGTGTTTTTGCAAATTATTTTAAGTCTTTGCATAGCCAAAGGCAGCTTTTGGAGGTTACTGGGTTGTTTTTGGATATGAGAGCGCTCATAAACGATGGCTTTAAATAATTTTGAAGGTAGCCAAGTACTCAACTTAATGTGTTTTTTTTTCTTTAATTTAAATAACTTACTGGCTGGCTTTTGGTCTAGTCTAACATTTATTGCGTCTTAGCAGTTTCTAAAAAGTTTTAAAATAATAAATTAAATGATTAGTCAGCATAAGTTTACTTCTCAAAGGTTTGGCCTAGATGCTCAAGTAAACAAAACCCCAGCGAGTTCTTTTAACACCATAATATATGTACACTTTTCTTGGGCTAAAAGTTCAAACCGTTTTTTAGTGCTGACTTTTTTGTTGTGATTTTTTCTTTTTTAACTAGGGAACTTTCTTAAACCGGTGACTTTTAAGGAATACGTAGTAGCTCTTTTGAAGCCTTTCAGTGAATTTTACTAAACCAGGACTTTTATAAAGGCACTGGCTTTTATATAACCAGCAATTTTGATACCAGTGACTTTTTTTGCAGCCATTGACTTTTATAGAGCCAGTGACTTTTATAGAGCCAGAGACGTCTTGGAACCATTGACTTTTCTTGGAACCAGTTTTTTATAAAGCCAGTGACTTTTCGGAAGCATTGACTTTTAAGAACCAGTGACTTTTTTTGAAACCATTGACTTTAATAGAGTCTGGCTTCTGATTAGCCAGTGTGTTTTCTAGAACCAGTCACTATACTCTATACAGAGTATATATCAGTGTGTTTTATGCAGGCAGTGACTTCTTTTTGTAAAATGTGACTTTTTTGGAACCATTCACTTGAAATTTTTGTAAAAAGTGACATTTTTGGAACCAGTGATTGTTAAATTTTATAAAAAGACTTTTTATGTGCTTTTTAGGATCAGAGCATAAGTGAGTTTTACATAATCTTAGGGTTTTTTTTTTGGAAACAGTGAGTTTTTTTGTAACCAGTTACTTTTTTGGAACCAATTGTTTCTTCGGAACCAGTTACTTTTTTGGAACCAATTGTTTCTTCGGAACCAGTTACTTTTTTTAGACTAGCTACTTTTTTGTAACCAGTTACTTTTTTGTAACCAGTTACTTTTTTGTAACCAGTTACTTTTTTGTAACCAGTTACTTTTTTGTAACCAGTTACTTTTTTGTAACCAGTTACTTTTTTGTAACCAGTTACTTTTTTGTAACCAGTTACTTTTTTGTAACCAGTTACTTTTTTGTAACCAGTTACTTTTTTGTAACCAGTTACTTTTTTGTAACCAGTTACTTTTTTGTAACCAGTCACTTTTTTGTAACCAGTCACTTTTTTGTAACCAGTCACTTTTTTGTAACCAGTCACTTTTTTGTAACCCGTTACTTTTTTGTAACCAGCTACATACTTTTTGTAACCAGTTTTTATAATGAATTCTTGGCAATTTTATATCAAAAATAAAATAAAGCCCTTAATCTAAACTAGCTATGATAGTCCTCTAGAAATTAACTTTAAGATCTGTAACCTTACAGTATTTTTTCGCCATATTAAAAGAAAAATAAATTCATTTTTTCTAAAAAACACGTTTTTTTTTATTCATTTGCTCCATGAAGATGAATTAATTAATAATGAATGGTCAAATTGAAAATATAAAACAGCACTTTAATGCTTCATTTTGGGGAAAAACGCACAAAAAAGCTCTTAAGCTTGGACGCCCATTATTATTACGAGTATTTATTCATACATACGAACTTACTTAAATATAAAAAATATAAGCAACCAGACAACATAACAGCCAATTGAATGTCTTTTTTTCAGGTGATTCACTTAAGCTACTAAGTGGTTTATACACCACATCGCATATTTATAGACCCCCTGAATTTAACAGGCTGTGCTCACAACTTCAATGCAGAACAAAGTTAATCAGCTTGAAGCTTTTATAAACATATGTACGTACATCAACCTTTTCACATGAACAAAATTATCATTAAATGCTGTTCAGTAATTTCGTTATCTACGCTAGCATAGATGGACTAAATAGACTTGAATGCAAAAGGAAAATGCAATTTTTTTTACCAAAATTGAGCATTTATGTGAAATGCTTTAATATACTACTCTCAAATTATAGCCAATTCCAATAAAAAATTCTCTACAAAAGTATTAGCATAACAATTTCTTTAAAAAATAAGACAAACTAAAACTTTAGTAAAACAGCTCAAATGGCAATTTGCCAAAAAGAAGAAGCAGCAGCTGTGATGCAAATTATGCCTAATAATATTCACTGGTTTTACAACATTCTTTTCAACTTATTGCAAAACCACACGAAATAACAGAATGCCAAATTCTTCAACAAGTTTTCTTACAAAAAGTATTCTTGGCATTCAAGTTTTTGCTGTTGTACTTATAACAATAAAAAGTATTGTAAAATATGCGCCTATAATTGGGCTAGTTTTGTTGTTTTTTTTTCACTATGTAATTGTAAAACTTTATTAAACGAAAAACTATCTTTTTCAGTTCCTTTTTCTTTCACTGTGGTCGTACTAACATTTCTGAGTGGTTGGAAGAAGAAATTTGTGTGTGATTGTCGCGGGGAAGATTTCTAGTGCGGTTTACATTTTTTTTTTTTTTAATTTTTTTTATTTTATTTTATTTTTTTTTATTTTATTTTATTTTATTTTATTTTATTTTATTTTATTTAATTTAATTTTATTTTATTTCATTTCATTTTATTTTATTTTATTTTATTTTATTTTATTTTATTTTATTTTATTTTATTTTATTTTATTTTATTTTATTTTATTTTATTTTATTTTATTTTATTTTATTTTATTTTATTTTATTTTATTTTATTTTATTTTATTTTATTTTATTTTATTTTATTTTATTTTATTTTATTTAATTTTCTTTTATTTTATTTTATTTTATTTTATTTTATTTTATTTTATTTTATTTTATTTTATTCTTTTTTATTTTATTTTATTTTATATTATTTTATTTTACTTTATTTTATTCTGTTTTATTTTATTTTATTTTATTTTATTTTATTTTATTTTATTTTCTTTTATTTTATTTTACTTTATTTTATTTTATTTTATTTTATTTTATTTTATTTTATTTTATTTTATTTTATTTTATTTTATTTTATTTTATTTTATTTTATTTTATTTTATTTTCTTTTCTTTTATTTTATTTTATTTTATTGTATTTTATTTTATTTTATTTTATTTTATTTTATTTTATTTTATTTTCTTTTATTTTATTTTATTTTCTTTTATTTTATTTTATTTTATTTTATTTTATTTTATTTTATTTTATTTTATTTTATTTTATTTTATTTTATTTTATTTTATTTTATTTTATTTTATATTATTTTATTTTATTTTACTTTATTTTAATTTTTTTATTTGATTTTATATTATTTTATTTTATTTTACTTTATTCTATTTTATTTTATATTATTTTATTTTATTTTATTTTATATTATTTTATTTTACTTTATTTTAATTTATTTTATTTGATTTTATTTTATTTTATTTTATTTTACTTTATTCTATTTTATTTTATATGATTTTATTTTATTTTTTTATTTTTTTATTTTATTTTATTTTATTTTATTTTATTTTATTTTCTTTTATTTTATTTTATTTTCTTTTATTTTAGTTTATTTTATTTTTTTATCCCACTTAATTATTTTATATATTTTTTTTAATTTAATTTATTTTTTTATTATTATTTTATATTATTTTGTTTTGCTTTCTTTCTTATTTGATTTAATTTTATTTTATTTCTATCTTATTTTAAATTAAATATTTTTATTAAACTTTTTATTAAAATTTGAAATTTGGTATATTTGGTTACGTATACGCCATGTATCACGCTTTTCCCTACCGCTACCGCAAATATCAGCATCAACCAATTCACACCAAATTAAATTTCGTCGATCACAATTCTCTCGTGTTATTGAGTTAACACACAATTCAAGTAGAACAACATTTTCAAACAACCACATCAATGTGTCAAAACCTCATGCCATACATTTGTTCGTGCCGCACAGCTAATGACAACGACAAGCAAGTACATTGTGCTCACTCACAAAATGCTACTTTTTGTTAATATTTGACAGGTAAACATTTCTTTTCACTTCATTTTGGGGGAAATCGCTGATGACTCGGAGCGCTAATGCATAATTTTAAGGCGTATTACACGATATGTTTTGTGAAATGTATTCATAGCAAATAGAATGATTTTTATTTCCATCTGACATAGCATGACGCAAAGTAAATTAAGCGAATTTGATATACATATGAGTACAAAAAAAATCGAAAACGTGACAGAAGCTGATGAAAAAACATATCGTGTAAAACCACCTTTAAAGTTTTCCAAAAATGAACTAAAAATAAACAATGCTGCAAAATGAAAGGCAGTGCCATGAAGTATGTTAATTCTAATATCTTAGTATTGAAAAAAAAGTAAGGATATGTCTGTATTCGGCTTTACTTCCGAACTTATACCCTTTTTAAAAGTATGTCTGCATTATAATCTGATTGATTTTATTTTTAGGGTACTGCACCAAAATGTTACGTATACGCCATGTACTACATGCATCCCTACCACAAATATATTAAAAGCAATGCGCCCCAAATTTAGCGCTGATTACAATTCCCTTGTGTAGTTGCATTAGCGCACAGTTTAAGTAGAACACAAATTTCAAATAACCACAACAATCTGTCAATTCGCTTCGCAATGAATGCCATATACTGAGGGGTACAATGCGCTCACTCACAAAATGCTACTCTTTGACAGGTAAACATTTCATTTCATTTTATTTTTGTATTTTTGAGGCAAATGCTGATGACTTGCGGCGCTGCAGTGAAATTTGCAATTTTCCGTAAATGAGCAAATGAACAAAAAATTGTGGCAAGCATGAAGTAAAGACAGCTGCATGAAAAATGTTAATTTGAAACAAAAAGTTATAAGCAAAAATACGATTTTTTAGGCCAAATATAATTTTCCATTTGCGCTTGGGTGATGCTTGACCGCTAACCATAAACGAGGGGTTCATAAAATTGTATGCCGCATCTGTGAGATTACAAGGGTTTTGATGACCAACTTTTCTGTAGCAAATATGCGCTCAGTGGTCTCAACTTAATGACCGCCACAGCCTCCGGTTTGTTGCAAATTAGAAATGTTGATTTAATTCACGAACTCACGGTTCTGTGGCGGTCATCAAATACAAAATAGAACATTCACTACGAAAAGGAGAATAGAACCATTTATGTATGTACATTTTTGGGGTAAACAACGAAGGTGCGAATTTATTAAACACCACTGCGATCAGCGGGCTTGTAGTAGACATAATGGGGTGAATGTAAATATTTAACTTAGAATAAGCGCACAGACTGGTGAGTGCTGGTATTTTACGTGCAAAATTAGTGCCCTGCGGGATGGGGGGCTTAAAATATACCCTAGGTAGGTATGACAGTAGAAGAATACGACTAAAATCTACATTGATGCCCGATTCCGAAAAAAATAAAATTAATAAAATAAAATAAAATAATATAAAATAAAATAAAATAAAATAAAATAAAATAAAATAAAATAAAATAAAATAAAATAAAATAAAATAAAATAAAATAAAATAAAATAAAATAAAATAAAATACAATAAAATAAAATAAAATAAAATAAAATAAAATAAAATAAAATAAAATAAAATAAAACAAAATAAAATAAAATAAAATAAAATAAAATAAAATAAAATAAAATAAAATAAAATAAAATAAAATAAAATAAAATAAAATAGAATAAAATAAAATAAAATAAAATAAAATAAAATAAAATAAAATAAAATGAAATAAAATAAAATAAAATAAAATAAAATAAAATAAAATAAAATAAAATAAAATAAAATAAAATAAAATAAAATAAAATAAAATAAAATAAAATAAAATAAAATAAAATAAAATAAAATAAAATAAAATAAAATAAAATAAAATAAAATAAAATAAAATAAAATAAAATAAAATAAGATAAAATAAAATAAAATAAAATAAAATAAAATAAAATAAAATAAAATAAAATAAAATAAAAGAAAATAATATAAAATAAAATAAAATAAAATAAAATAAAATAAAATAAAATAAAATAAAATAAAATAAAATAAAATAAAATAAAATAAAATAAAAAATAAAAATTAAATTAAATTAAATAAAATAAAATAAAATAAAATAAAATAAAATAAAATAAAATAAAATAAAATAAAATAAAATAAAATAAAATAAAATAAAATAAAATAAAATAAAATAAAATAAAATAAAATAAAATAAAATAAAGTAAAATAAAATAAAATAAAATAAAATAAAATAAAATAAAATAAAATAAAATAAAATAAAATAAAATAAAATAAAATAAAATAAAATAAAATAAAATAAAATAAAATAATATAAAATAAAATAAAATAAAATAAAATAAAATAAAATAAAATAAAATAAAATAAAACAAATTAAAATGAAATAAATTAAATTGAAATAAAATAAAATAAAATAAAATAAAATATAATAAAATAATATAATAAAATTAAATTCAAATAAATAAAAGTAAAATAAGTTAAGATTAAATAAAAAAAATCAAAAAAGCAGAAACAAAAATAAAATAAAATAAGAAAGGATTTAAGTATGAAAAATTAAAATTTTTTCTCTGCATCAAAAATAATTAAAGGTTTGAAAAATCAATTTCTTTATTGCTTTGACTTTTTAGCAAATTTTCTTATGATTTCATTTTCTGTTGGGACACCCAGGTTTCGCCTCTGTGTTGAATTGTCTATTAATACCTTTCTACATTAACAATTGATGTCAACTTCAAATCCCAACTTGCAACCTAAAACCCATGCAAATGAATGTGTACGAGTTATTCATAAAAATGTCTTTTCTAAAAAAATGTCAACTCTACATGGCGCTTTGAACCTACGTGTGACACGGCGTATACTTGACATTAACACTCAGTACAATGTAGTAGGGGACACAATATGCAAATCTGTAGATATGTGACCAATGTCAAACCCCACAACATTTATATTTAGCTTGTGAATGTGTATTGTTGTTACTAACGTAAGTTTTACCACACAATAAGCTTCATACTAACACAGTGAAATGTAAACATATACCCCTGTAGCTCCAAAATTTCGAGAGGTATTCTCTATACGCTTGACTAAATCTGATATCATATCATTTGTAAATTTAAACATCAAAGCTCAACAATATCCCAGCTTAAAACATGCATGAAAATAAGCTTAATAGCACAATCTTCGAACGAATAGCGTTAATTTGCATATTTGGGACATCAACGGAATTTGATAACATTTGCTTTGCTTTGGTATGGTGTTGCGGCTACGTTTTTATTTAATTTGAGCAGCCATGTAGCTTAAGCCAATGAATAAATTTACATTAAATATCCCATATATAATCCTATTTTAGCATTTTACACCTTTAGCAAAAGGTAGATTGTGTTGTGGTGCTTAAACTTAAATTGGCAGCTGACAAATGACAAGTGATTACAGTAAGAATTGCCTTAAGCTTGATAGATTGCTGTTTTTGAATTTATTTAAGTACACATGTCAAGAAAATATTACTCGATATCCATAACATGGTAGACATTTTAACTGAACATAAATAAATCACCGCGGGCAATTAGTAAACAAAGTTTAAAAAGGGAAGTTAAGACTTGATGATTATGAAAATTTGTGATCAACTTAGTTGCGGTTGATTGGTGCATACGATAAAAACTTATAAGTCTTAACCCATCCAACGAAGAAATGGAGTAGACAAGCACTTTAAGCAATACCGATGGCTTCCGTTGAACCCTTTTCGATAAAAGTAGGCTTAGAAAATTGCCCGTTGTCGTTTCATAACCATAACCGTTACCATAAACATAACCGTAACCGTAATCAAAGCCGTAATCATAACCGTAAGCTTAACCATAGCCGTAACCAAAATCGTAACTATACCCATATATGTATGTATATGTATGTATATAACCACAACTATGACATCAACATATTTATAACCTTAACCGTTACCAAAACCGTTACCATAACCATACCCATAATCATAAACATAACCATAAAGATAACCATAGCCATAATCATAATCATATCCATAACCGTAATCATAACCGTAACCATAGCCGTAATCATAACCGTAACCATAACCGTAACCATAACCGTAACCAAAACCGTTACCATAACCATACCCGTAATCATAAACAAGACCATAAAGATAACCATAGCCATAACCATAACCATATCCATAACCGTAATCATAACCGTAACCATTGCCGTAATCATAACCGTAACCGTAACCATAACCATAACCGTAACCATAACCGCAACCATAACCGTGACCATAACCGTAACCATAACCGTAACCATAACCGTAACCATAACCGTAACCATAAACGTAACCATAACCGTAACCATAGCCGTAACCATAACCGTAACCATAACCGTAACCATTGCCGTAACCATAACCGTAACCATAACCGTAACCATAACCATAACCGTTATCATAACCGTAACCATAACCGTAATCATAACCATAACCATAACCGTAACCATAACCGTAACCATAACCACAACCATAACCATAACCATAGCCATAACCATAAAAACTACCACTATTATCCATATCATAACAATAATCATTATGCCATAACCATAACCATAAACCGTAAACACAAATATAACAAGTTGATGGCAAATCTCCGTTCTGTTGGAAAAAGACTGGCCCATGCATATAAATTGATTCGCCCTAACGCATGTATGTACATACATACATACATATGTACATATGTATGTGATAAGTTTTATTTTTCATTTTCTTACGTTTTTATGTCTTACTTAACATAGTTTTGCTGTCTCTAAAATTGCGGAAAACTAAAATTCTACTTCCGCCCTTTTCCAGCAAACACTTTTTTACAGTTTAACATAAAAATTTCTTTTTACGCTTTTACTTTTCCCAAAGTTAGCTCTTAATGCAACAAACTTTTTTTTTTCGTACAAAGTTAACAGCATAGAATGTGTTGAGGAATTTACATTTTTCAAATTCTCACTATATCAGGCTGCAAAAAGATTTTACACGAACTTAAGCATAGCAACTACTTTTGTTCGAGTAAAATGTGTCGAAATACTTTCTAAAGACTGTTGGCTCGCTTACAAATTGAAATAGTTTAAACATGAAAGTACATGAGATACATACATGCATATATGTAGCTACAAGCTTTTAATGTCGAGCGCTGGTTAAAGTAAAACTTTTGAAGTAAGATGTTTGTTGGGATGTTTGAATAAAAAATACATTATGTGCCATTCTTGAGATTAGTGTTTAAATGCTAACATGTAAAAGATAATCCATAACCGTAACCGTAACAATAATCATAACCGTAACCGTAACAATAATCATAACCGTAACCATAACCGTAACCGTGATCATAACCGTAACCATAATCATAACCGTAGCCGTAATCCTAACTGTAACCGCAACAATAATCATAACCGTAACCATAACCGTAACCATAATCATAACCGTAACCATAATCATAACCGTAACCATAATCATAACCGTAACCATAATCATAACCGTAACCATAATCATAACCGTAGCCGTAATCCTAACCGTAACCATAGCCGTAACCGTGATCATAACCGTAACCATAATCATAACCGTAGCCGTAATCCTAACTGTAACCGTAACAATAATCATAACCGTAGCCGTAATCCTAACTGTAACCGTAACAATAATCATAACCGTAACCATAACCGTAACCGTAATCATAACCGTAACAGTAATCACAACTGTAGC
>CAXKVI010000001.1:175391729-175399229 GCA_964058755.1 Campiglossa producta | reverse complement strand
ACACACTATAGCCTACACACTACAGCCCACAACCTACACACTACAGACTTCACCCTGTAGCCTACACCCTTCACCCTACAAACTACAGCTTACACCCTACAGCCTACTCACTACAGTCTACACACCACAGCCTACACCATACAACCTACGGCCTACAGCTTACACCCTACAGCCTACACATTACAGTCTACACACTACAGCCTACACACCACATTCTACACACTACACAACACACTACATAGATGTTTACTTACTTACTTAAAATACCCTTTAACCGCCTAGGCGATTTTGGCCGTCCAACATGTTACGCCAGTCGGTTCTTTGTTGAGCCAACTGGCGCCAATTAGAGACACCGCGTGCTCGCAGGTCTGCCTCTACTTGGTCCTGCCATCGAAGTGGTGGTCTCCCTCTTCCTTTACTTCACCGGCGGGTGCCGATAAAAATACCTTCTGGACCGGAGCGTCCTCGTTCATTCGCAGCACGTGTCCTAGCCAGCGGAGGCGCTGGGTTTTAATTCGCTGAACTATGTCCACGTCTGCGTAAAGCTTGAGCTGTATGAGCATTATATCTTCTTCGGTACTCGCCGTCGCCAACTTTTAGGGGTCCATAAATCTTTCGAAGAATTTTTCTCTCGAATACTCCCAGAGCCGCCTCATCAGATGCTGTCAGTATCCATGCTTCTGCACCATATAGCAGGACGGGTACGATAAGTGACTTATAGAGTGTTGTTTTTGTTCGTCGAGAGAGGCCTTTACTTCTAAATTGCCTACTCAGCCCAAAGTAGCATTTGTTTGCAAGAGTTATCCTGCTATGGATTTCCAGGCTTACATTGTTGTTGGTAGTAATGCTGCTTCCCAGGTATACAAAGTCCCTTACTATCTCGAAATTATGGCTGCCAACAGTGGCGTGGTTGCTAAGGCGCGAATGCGCTGACTCTTTGCTTGATACCAGCAGGTACTTCGTTTTACCTTCGTTCACCACCAAACCCATTTGTTCCGCTTCCTTTTCTAATTTGGAGTAAGCAGAAGTTACGGCGCGGTTGTTGAGGCCAATGATGTCGATGTCGTCGGATGTTTACTTCTCATGAAAGGAATTGATTACATTTGCCAATTACATGTAAAGGGTAATAGGGAGTAATTCAATTCCTAAAGTAATGATTACTACCCAGCTCTGAATAACAAGTAAAATCTGTTTTACTTAACGTTGTTTTTTTTTCTAAAGAATTCAAGATTTCATTCAGTTCAAAAAATACTTGTGTATGCAGATCAAAAAAGGGTTAACTCAATCACTATGAAATTCAATTTGCACAATAACATTTTACTATATTTTGAAGTCTTCAGTTAACACTTTACTCTTCTGCAACGCTATTGAACTAAGTATATTCACATGAAGTGGTGCTTATACTTGCCATTCTGCTAAGCTTTTCAACATTCATATCCAACTTTTCATACTCAATGATACAAAACTACATATTTATTTCTGCATGATTTTATTTACTCAAATATGTGATATAAATTATTTTTTGGTCCATTAGGTAGATCGAATTATTTTTGCATGCATAAGATTACAGTGGATTTAGGTGTTTCGCAAAAAAATTCCTAAGATCTTTTCAGCCAAAAAATATAAGTATTTCATATATCGAAATGTATTTAAAATATGTATCTAGTATTTTGAAAAGGCATTTTATTTTTGTCAGCAGAACAGCTTTACATCACAGTTTTTGTTAAGTTAATCGAAAACTCAAACATAATCCTAACCTTAACCGTAACCGTAACCCTAAACTTAAACATAACCTTAACCATAAAGTTAACCGTAGCCATAGCGATTAACTAAACCTTAACCTTAACCCTAAAGTTGACCATAACCGTAACCCGAACCTCAACCGCAGCCATCAATGAAATCTTTACTTTAACCACAACCGTATTCGTAAACTTAGCCTTGCCTTAACAGCAACCGTCACTGGAAAATTTAGCTTAACCTTAGACGTAATTTTAAACGTAACCGCAACTGCCACCAAAACCCCAACAACTATCAACAATATTATAAAATCGTTACGTCAAAAATTCATCGTAACGACAACCCTGACAAATCTTTACTATTAAAAAAGTATTGATCGTGACCGTAACCGTAACTGAAACCTTAGCCGTAACCGCAAAAAGCTACCATTAAAAATAAAATCGTAGCGGATAAATTTATCGTAACAAGAACACCGAGCGAGCCGTAGCTATCATCATCCTCATCAATTTTAAATGTAACCGTAACAATAGCCCAGAGGTAAGCATTCAACATAACCGTACGTCGAAATCGTAAAGGTAACTGTGAATTTACTTCACATAGATAGTCTTTACGAATCTTTACCTTCAGCCGTGAATGAAAGTGTTTCCCTACCTTGTTGTGGTAGTCTGTGCGGCCTACTACAGCAATATTCTTGGGTCGCGTCCTGTTGAAAGAACACCAAAAATTCTAAAGGCGGTTGAGCCTCGGCAGTGGTTCGGCCAACTCTCCGAGTGTATTTCTGCCATGAAATTCCTCTCGCAAAAGATATAGTAAAAATAAAAAATAAAAAATTAAAAGTTACACAAAAAAAAAGAGTTTGAAAATTATTCAAAAATATGGTAAAAATTACGCGAAAAATATTGTAAAAGTTACACAAAAAATTTAGTAAAAATGACGCCAAAAAACATAAGAACAATATAAAAAATATTAAATTATATTATATATAAAAAATTTCCTAAAAACATAGTAAAAATTACCCAAAAAAATACTTTAAAAAATTTAGTCAAAATTACGCAAAAATACAGTAAATATTACTCCAAAATGTAGTCAAAGTTACGCAAAAAATATTACAAAAAAATAGTAAAACTTACTCAAAAAACATACTCAAAAAAATTTTGTCTAAATTACGCAAAAATTTACTAAAAAATTGTAAAAAATACTCAAGAAAAAAATGCTTAAAAAATAGTAAAAAATAAGGCAAAAAAACACACTTATGCGAAAAATATACTAAAAATTACCCAAAATATGTACTTAAAATTACACAAAGATACAGTGAAATTTACGAGCAAAATCTAGTCAAAATTACGCAAAAAATAAACTAAAATAAATAGTGAAAATTACACAAAAAAAAACACAGTAAAAATTATGCGAAAATACAGTAAACATACACGCAAAATTTAGTAAAACTTATGAAAAATTATCTGAAAAAATAGTAAGTATTACTCAAAAAACATATGAAAAAATTGTAGTCAAAATTACGCAAAAAAAATATCCCAAAAAATAGAAAAAATTACTCAAAAAACATACTAAAAAAATGTAGAAAAAATGACGCAAAAAATATCCTAAAAAAATAGTAAAAATTACTCAAAAAACATTAAAAAAATGTAGTCAAAATTACGACAAAAAACACATTACGCAAAAATACAGCAAAAATTACGCGCCAAATGTAGTAAAAATTACGCAAAAAAATTTCCCAAAAAATAGTAAAAATTACTCAAAAAACATACCAAAAAAATGTAGTCAAAATTACGCAAAAAATATCCCAAAAAAAGCAAAAATTACACAAAAAAACAGTAAAAATACACGCAACATGTTATCAAAATTACGCAAAAAATTTCCAAAAAAAAATAGTAAAAATATACTAAAAAATATTAAAAATTACGCCAAAAACACAGTAAAAATTATGCGAAAAATATACTTAAAATTACACAAAAAATGTAGTAAAAATTACACAAAAATACAGTAAAAATTACGCGCCAAATGTGGTAAAAATTACGCAAAAAAATAGTAAAAATTACTCAAAAAAACATACCAAAAAAATGTAGTCAAAATTACGCAAAAAATATCCCAAAAAAAAGCAAAAATTACACAAAAAACAAACTAAAAAATAGTAAAAATTACGCCAAAAAAACAGTAAAAATACACGCAACATGTAATCAAAATTACGCAAAAAATATCCAAAATAAAAATAGTAAAAATATACTAAAAAATATTAAAAATTACTCCAAAAAACACATTAAAAATTATGCGAAAAAATATACTAAAAATTACACAAAAAATGTAGTAAAAATTACGCAAAAATACAGTAAAAATACACGCAACATGTAATCAAAATTACGCAAAAAATATCCAAAAAAAAATAGTAAAAATATACTAAAAAAATATTAAAAATTACGCCAAAAACACAGTAAAAATTATGCGAAAAATATACTAAAAATTACCCAAAATATGTACTAAAAATTCCACAAAAATACAGTGAAAGTTACGAGCAAAATCTAGTCAAAATTACGCAAAAAATTTCCTTAATAGTAAAAATTACTACAAAAAAGATACTACAAAAAAAAAATAGTAAAAATTACGCCAAAAAACACAGTAAAAATTAGGCGAAAAATTACACAAAAAAAATGTAGTGCAAATTACGCAAAAATACAGCAAAAATACACGCAAAATGTAGTCAAAAACATACTAAAAAAAAACTAAAAATTACACCAAAAAAGACAAGAAAAATTATGCGAAAAATATACAAAAAATGACACAAAAAACATACCAACAAATGTGGGTATATGTTTTTTTTTTGAAAAAGAAGCATAAAAGGCCGGTTTTGAAAAACTATGAATTTTATTAGCATGCTTAAAGTACGCTGAGTATAAAATTTCTCCTTTGTTTAAAAAGGTGAAACTTAACTCACTTCCAATAACTACAATATCCCGCGATGTGCAGTGATAAACAAGGATTTTGTTTGACATATTTTTGTTTATTTGTTTTTATCACACTCAAGAACTTGTTTTAGTTGTGCTTGTACTAACATATGTATGTATATGAAGGATATGTTAAGTTATTGTGACTAAATTGAGCAAAAACAACAAAGGCAGACGCGCATGATAATTTAATTATGCATATGTTTTTCTGTAATTTAGTTAATTACATATGTGTGAATAAATTTGCTCATGGCCATTAAAGACATTGACCTGTTGTTTATATAGTAAACAATTTGTATGTGTTTATGTTTACTCCATGAAAAATCATATTTTATGACAATTAATTAAATACTCAAGTTTGTACTTTGATATTTATTTACACTCGTTTTTGAACCTCTCTTAACTCGACCCCTTTTGAAAATTTGTAAAGCCTCTATTTTTTTTTTGTTTTTTTTTTCTTGTGTAAATATACATAAGTAGCACATCCAAATTATGCAAATCACTTGAAAAAACTGCTTTGGAAATAGTCTTATTTGCATGTAGCTCAACCAACTCAAATGTAGGAATAACAAGTAAGGAAAGCTGTCTTCGGCTGTGCCGAAGGCTAAATACCTTTCATGAATAAGCGTCACGATTTTCACTGTTTGATCCCCAGTACAGCCTGTGTGAATTTAACTTTAGCTCATACCGAAATTATCGGAGCTATCGATTATATGGGGACGATGTGTTATATTGGTCCAATCTCATTGATTTTTAACATCGACATTCCACATTCTAAAATAGCAACATTTACGAAATTTCACGTTCCTACCGATATAATTACATGAGTTATCTAGAAAAATCCGTTTATCGGAACAATCGATTGTATGGGGGCTATGTGAAATATTTATCCCATATCAATGATTTTCAACATCGATATTTTACATATAAAAATAGCGATGCTTCCAAAATTTCGCGTTCCTATGTGTTTAATTACAGGACTTATAGCCCAAAATCCGCTTATCGGAATAATCGATTGTATGGGAGCTATGTGAAATATTTATGCCATCTCAATGATTTTCAACATCGATATTTCGCATATAAAAATAGCAACACTTATAAAATTTCACGTTCCTACCTATATAATTACAGGAGTTATCTACCAAAATCCGTTTATCGGAACAATCGATTGTATGGGGGCTATGTGAAATATTTATCCAATCTCGATGATTTTCAACATCGATATTTCACATATAAAAATAGCAATACGTCCAAAATTTCACGTTCCTACGTGTTTAATTACAGGAGTTTTAGCCCAAAATCCGTTTATCGGAATAATCGATTGTATGGGAGCTATGTGAAATATTTATCCCATCTCTATGAGTTTCAACATCGATATTTCACATATAAAAATAGCAATACTGTAAAAATTTCACGTTCCTACGTGTTTAATTACAGGAGTTATAGCCCAAAATCCGTTTATCGGAATAATCGATTGTATGGGAGCTATGTGAAATATTTATCCCATCTCTATGAGTTTCAGCATCGATATTTCACATATAAAAATAGCAACACTTATAAAATTTCACGTTCCTTCGTGTTTAATTACAGGAGTTATAGCCCAAAATCCGTTTATCGGAATAATCGGTTGTATGGGAGCTATATGTTATATTGGTCCGATCTTGCTGGTTCCGACAAATGATTCCTATATTGGAAAATGGTGGCCGCATACCAAATTTCAGCCAAATATCTCAAAAACTGAGGGACTAGTTTGCGTTCAAACAGACAGACAGACAGACGGACAGACGGACAGACGGACAGACGGACAGACGGACATGGCTAAATCAACTCATCTCGTCATCCTGATCATTTCGGTATACTTATTGATGGGTCTATCTCTTCTTCTTCTCATATTTACAAACATCGGACCAAAGTTATAATACCATTTCATGTTCATGAAAGGTATAAAAAGTTCATCATACGCCATGGTGCTCCCACAGGAAAATTTATGCCTACATGTGTCAATTCACAAAGAGCTTAAAGCAACATTATAAAACTATCACTATGTTGTTGGTAAAAAGTTTATTGGAATGACATATTTAGTAAATGCATACAGAAGCCTACTAGGATCACGTATGATCCCAAGGGAGTGGAAAAGACTTTTATCTTAGTCAAGAAAAGTTCGCCAAAAAAGTTTTTCTACTTTTTCTTTAGAAGCCAAGGAAAACTTATATATATATATTTTTTTTGTATTTCTACTAATATCATACATGCTTCTACTTGATATTCGACCGCCTTGATATTCACTCTTTATCTGCCTTTTAAGGCTAGTAGACTTGTTTTCTCTCCAAGAGCTTCCCACCACACTATAGATCAGTGATCGCCAAGGAGAGAGGGTTCAATATGTCGAGACATCAATTTTATCCTCCCATATAAAAATAATCTCCGGCCAATGCCTTAAGTCCGAACAGTTTCTAAGACTATCCGCTTGGGTGTTGCCACTTGGGGCGATTTACAGGATTGCCACCTATCTAATTTTTTTTTTTTTTGTTTAATATTGAGCAAGATATGCCAATATGGGTATCAAATACGAGGTATTTTCGGCAACATACCAAATAAAAATATATTCAAATAGGGTTGCCACCTAGGGTTGTCACCTTACCGAATTATATTCGTATATCCGGTACTATCTCGGTAACCCCTTGCCCGATTTGTATGAAATTTGGCAAAGGGATAGTATGGTTGGTTCTAAGACTTTTCACTTGGGTGTTGCCACTTGGGGCGGTTTACAGGGTTGCCACCTATATCAATTTGTTTTAAGTATTTA
>CAXKVI010000001.1:175382376-175384029 GCA_964058755.1 Campiglossa producta | reverse complement strand
TAACTAAACTAATGGCGGCGATATACCAACAGGTTATCATAACCTCTAACGAGATTTTTAGCCGAACTTCTCTTTCCAACTTGTGGTGTGTTGCTTTTGAGTTTTCCTACAAGTTGGCGGGACCTACAGTTTTTTGCCGACTCCGAACGGCACTTGCAAAGCAAATGAATTTTATGCTGAGAAGCTTCTCATGGCAGAAATACACCCGGAGAGTTTGCCAAACTACTGCCGAGGGGCGACCCCGTTTAGAAAAATTCTTTTTCTAAATAATTTTTGATGTTACTTTTGCCGGGCATCGAACCGCCACGACTTGGTGTAGAAGGCCGAACACTTAACCGCTGAACCACGGCGGCCGCTGACAGAAATGCTTTGGAAATATCCAAGCTGTAAACTTTAGCAAGTAAAGCAAAGAAGAACGTAACTTTCCGCCCGTGCATTAGGCCGGGCCGAAATAACTTGAAATTGCGTTACAAGTTTCAGAATCTAATATTTATTTTTAGAAGTCTTTTGCGTTTTTTCTTTTTGGGAATAGTTCCCGAAAATAAACTGTGATATCAGCACGTTAAATTCTATTATTTTACATTATTTTTTATTTAATTTTTTTTTTTATTTATTTTATTTTTTTTTTTTTATTTTATATTATTTTTTTTTTTATTTTTTTTTTTTTTTTTTTTTATTTTATTTTATTTTTTTTTTTATTTAATTTTTTTTTATTTTACTTTATTTTATTTTAGTTTTTTTTTTTTTTTTTTTTTCTTTTATTCATTTTTTTTTTTTTATTTTATTTGATTTTTTATTTTTTTTTTATGTTATTATTTATCTTCACGAAAATGAACCACCCTTATGTACCTTTGTACGAAGTTATTTGAAGAAACTGTTCGAAACAGTGAAAGCAAATCCTTTATGCACAATTTCACTATAAAACTACAACAAATACTATGTGTTAGTTATATATTTCTGCTGTGTTTCTAAACGGATTTATGCTGCATCAAAGTGCAGAAAGCTTGACTGCAAAGCATGTTGCTACAATAAATGGAGAATATGTTTGGCATGGTCAATTTTGTGCAACTTTGCTTTTGAGTTATGTTTGTTCTTCGCTTGTCTGCATTATTTATACAAACGAGAAGCTAGCAGTCAAGCTTTAACGGCAACAAAATGTACTAGACGCGTATGTTTGTATGAGCAAACCACCTTCGTCGACTATCGAGTTCAGGCTTTGGCCAAGATTGATGATCTCGTTGGCTTCTTTTATGTACACAGCTTAAATATTTTATCCTTGTTATATGTATATAAAATGTGTGGCAAGCAGCTTTTAAATTTGAACAAAAACGAGAGGGGGACTACAGCTTTCATTTGGACTTTGGTTGATTTCGATATATTTATCGATAACAGAGTTAACGGTGAATTGGTAGTGGCGCATAAACTTTGGAATATTTGCACAAAATATTTATCAAACGAAAGGAGAAGACTACAGCTTTCATTTGGACTTTGCTTGATTTCGATATATTTATCGATAACAGAGTTATCAGCCAAAATGTGTTAACGCATAAACTTTGGAATATTCGCATAAAATTGGTATCAAACGAAAGGAAAAGGCTACAGCTGTCATCCGTACTTTGGTTCATTTCGATAATACAATTGGTAAGCAAAGCA
>CAXKVI010000001.1:175362376-175369876 GCA_964058755.1 Campiglossa producta | reverse complement strand
CACTTAAATCGAAGTAGGGTATCATCTACTTAAACAGAGAAAAAAAATTGTAATTTTGCTTTATTTGCTTTCGCTTGCCTTTCGTTCACATAGTTAACTGCCTCTGAAGGAAACAGGAAGGCAGCGTTGAAAAAAAAATAATAAGCTTAACTAAATAAAATAAAGAAATAAAAGTTTATTTAGCTCGCAATTTACAGCAATTTAATTAACTTCTTTGTTTGCACAGGACACCTTTATGGCTTTTCCAAGCAATAACGGTAGTATAACAACGGTTTATGCGAAAACCGGTGCAAAGCGTTTTTGTGTGTGTGTGTGTGTGAGTGTTTCTAAAGGCCAGTCTGCATGAATAAATTACTCTAATGACCTTGATGTGGGCAAAAGCCAAACATTTTTCTACTTTTGGGGGTTTTTTTGAGCTGCAGAGATTAATTTTTTTTATATTCTTATACCTTTTATTGACATGAAATGGTATGTAAACCTTTGTTAGGTTCCTAAAATAATTTAGCTGCATGAAAAAAATACTTGGTAGACCCAGTTCTAAGAATAATTCCCTTCCAAGCACCACCCATCTGCAGATATCAGGACTAACTTTTTCTTAACTGCTTGTTTATCAACATTTCAATCAGATTTTATTTTAGCTGCATCCCTGGAGGGTATAAGTCCTCATACGTCCTTACTTACTTTTTATATTATTTTCCCTTTCTTACTCTGTTTACTAGAATTAATTTGGTTTTTATTAATTCTCTAAATTGAATATTATTTAACTTCTTTGGCTAGAAGCAGAACGGAATTAAATTATTTTTTATGAAAATTATTTACCCAAATTTGCAGAATCTTTTTTTTTTTTAGGTGACAAAGAAAACCAGCAATGTGTACTGAGGAAGAAATGTTACAAAAACTCATTTTTTGTTTTCAAAGAAAAAATTTTAAATTGCACTTTCTGGCCTTAAGTAAAATAAAATAAAGTAAAATAAAATAAAATAAAATAAAATAAAATAAAATAAAATAAAATAAAATAAGATAAAATAAAATAAAATAAAATAAAATAAAATAAAACAAAACAAAATAAAATAAAATAAAATAAAATAAAATAAAATAAAATAAAATAAAATAAAATAAAACAAAATAAAATAAAATAAAACAAAATAAAACAAAATAAAATAAAATAAAATAAAATAAAATAAAATAAAATAAAATAAAATAAAATAAAATAAAATAAAATAAAATAAAATAAAATAAAATAAAATAAAATAAAATAAAATAAAATAAAATAAAATAAAATAAAATAAAATAAAATAAAATAAAATAAAATAAAATAAAATAAAATAAAATAAAATAAAATAAAATAAAATAAAATAAAATAAAATAAAATAAAATAAAATAAAATAAAATAAAATAAAATAAAATAAAATAAAATAAAATAAAATAAAATAAAATAAAACAAAATAAAATAAAATAAAATAAAATAAAATAAAATAAAATAAAATAAAATAAAGTAAAATAAAATAAAATAAAATAAAATAAAATAAAATAAAATAAAATAAAATAAAATAAAATAAAATAAAATAAAATAAAAAAAAAATAAAATAAAATAAAATAAAATAAAATAAAATAAAATAAAATAAAATAAAATAAAATAAAAAAAAATAAAATAAAATAAAAAAATAAATAAAATAAAATAAAATAAAATAAAATAAAATAAAATAAAATAAAATAAAATAAAAAAAAATGAACCCAAAATGACCCCAAAATTATCCAAATCTGATCCCAAAATCAAATTTTATCGAAATCTGTCAAACTGTTTTCGGATATACATATATAATGTGGTTGGGTGGCAACCCTAGGTGACAAACCTAGTTGAAAATATTTTAGTTTGTATGTCGCCGAAAATACCATTCACTTGATACCCATATTGGATGTATATTGGAACGATTTTTCGTCATCCTTTGTCAATTTTGGTTTTAGGATATCTCGCTCTATATGTATTTAAAAAAATTGAGATAGGTGGCAACCCTATGAATCGCCCCAAGTGGCAACACCCGTGTATATAATCTTATAATGAATCTACTATCTATGTGCCATATTGGTGAAACTGTTCCCGCGATATAAGAAAAAAAAAAATTTAGGTTAGGTTTGCAACCCTAGGTGGCAACCCTGCTTGAAAATGTCATATTTAGAATACGACCGAAAGTACCTTTCATTTGACACCAATATTGGCATATCTTCCCCTATATTTAAAAAAAAAAATTAGGTATGTGACAACCCTGTAAACCGCCCAAGTGGGGCTGAACTGTGTTAGTCTTCGACGCAGAGAACGAAGTGTGTTAGTCTTCGACGCAGAAAACTGAACCGTGTTAGTCTTCGACGCAGTGAACGAACCGTGTTAGTCTAACACGCTAACCGTGTTAGTCTTCCTTCCTCTCCCTCTTACTTTCTTGCCTCCCCAGCTATCTCTGTCTCATTCTCCCTACCTCCATTCCACTATCTCTTTCTTTATCTTCATAACTTTTTGCCCTACCGAGGCTCCCTCTCTTTCTAATATGAACCTAGATAGTTATATACAACCACACCCATTACACCCCATACACGATTTACAAGCAGATCTGACCATAGTCCAGCGATTTAAAGCCCAAAGGCTCCGCTGGTATGGTCATGTCATGCGAATGGACAAAGAAGCTACAGTCCAGAAGGTTTTCCTATCGTCACCCGAATTCGGCAACAGAGGGAGAGCGAGGCCTCGACTGAGATGGAAACAACGGGTGGAGTATGACTTAAACTCCCTTGGGGTTTTCAATTGGTATCAGTTATCGCTAAAAAGTAATGACTGATGTGCCTTGATAGCCAACGGTAAAATATGTCAGTCGGTGACCATAATTTACTAACCGTAGATTCAAGAGATCAAACAATAAGCCAGCCTAAGTCCTCGAGGAGTCTTTTGCCCTTACAAACAACAAAATATTGCCAATATCAAATAATGCCTCCATCTATCAAACGGAAGGTGTCCCATGTTATCCTCTCTTAATCACGTCAATGACAACACAATCACATTGATAGCTGTACAAATACGCCGGAAGTAAAAGGATGTAACGCTTTTGAATACAATGATGACGGATGTATGAAAGCATTTTTCAAGCGATAATAAATGATGTGCGATTGCGTAAGATAGGTGATAAAAGGAGAAAAATTACATCAACTGATTGATGATAGAAAAAATTGAGTTTAAAGCGAAATTTTTGAATCAAAATAAATGCAAGGCGGCAGAAGATGAAGGGAAGTTTCAAACAAACTAGGAAAATTAATGATAGAGATTTGTTGGTAATAATAATCATAGCCCTTTTGTGTTTTGAGTCAATATATGTATGTAGTTATGTAAGTATGTAACAGGGGCAAATGATGTTGCAAAATTCAAACATCTGTCCATTATGACAGTGTCATTTGTAAAAAGTTTGCGAAAAATGGGAACATGACTAACTAGCACACTAACACACAGGCACACACACACAGTTTTTTTTTGAGTGGGAAATTATTCTGAGTGGGAGTGGGAGGAAAATAGGATGGTTGTTTGTTGAATTTGCAATTTTTTAGCAGCGCGCTAAACAAATAAGCAACAAATGTACTTTCACAAGAGAACTAAGTAAACATATTCATTAATATGTAAATTTTTACCCATCAAAAAATTCTGTTAGCGATGATAAAAACGAAAGGATTATAACGACAGAGGTGAACAAAAGGAGCAGGTCTTTTTATCAAAGCACAAAAACAACAACAGAAAGAATAAGTTTTACTTCTGTGTTTCACAATGATCCTCAGGTTTCTATATGATACCCTTTGATTGTAGACTGATTTGAAAAAGTTTCAAATTCGTTTTGTTGGGTAATTTTTTGCTCACACACACACCAAAGGCCATGAACTTTATACGAACACAACGACAACAGCTGGCAAGCAATACAATTATGTATTATGATTATTACGCAAATACGAGAAGTAACTAGTACGCGCTACAGAAAATCAGGAGCAGAAAAAAAATTATTTCTAGAATAAAAAGAAACTAACAACGACTATTGATGTGTACGTGCGTGATTGTAGCACTATTACGTGACTGTCAGCTAATGACCTTGAGGTCAACTAATGTTTCGTATACTTTCTATAATTTGAATGCGCTGCTGTTCAAATTATTCAGTAAGTCGGACATTGCGTATGAGCAACATTTTTAGGTGATAAAATAAAATAATATAGAATGAAATTAATTTAAACAAAACTAAATAGAACAAAATTTAATTAAATTAATGTAAAAAAGTAAAGAAAATCTTATAACTTTAAACGAGCTAAACTTGTATATTTGTATATTTGAACATTTGTATATTTGTATACCCAGACTATCTCGAGAACCGCTTGACCGATTTCGATGAAATTTTGAATACAGATAGTATGATTGATTTTAAGACTATCCACTTTGGGGTTGCCACTATCCACAGGGTTACCACCTATCTCAATTTTTTTAAATTATGGACCTAGACATGCCAATATGTGTGTCAAATGAAGGTATTTTCGCCGACATACCAACTAAAATATATTCAAGTAGTGTAGACGCCCAGGGTTACCATTTTACCGTATTGTATTTGTATCATTTTGGGATAATTTTTTTGTCATATTGGGAACATTTTAGGGTATTTTTGGGGTCGTTTTGGCATTATTAGTAGGATTATTTTGGGAACATTTTCGGATCATTTTGGGTACATTTAAGCGTGTTTTTGGAGAATTATTTTATGATCATTTTCGGATAATTTTTGGGTCGTTTTTGGGTTCAATTTCGTTTCATTTTGGGAACATTAAAGGGTCTTTTTGGGAACATTTTACGATCAAGCAAGCTCTGTACTCATAAAAATAAAATAAAAATAAAATAAAAATAAAAATAAAAATAAAATAAAAATAAAATAAAAATAAAATCAAAATAAAAATAAAAATAAAATAAAATAAAATAAAATAAAATAAAATAAAATAAAATAAAATAATATAAAATAAAATAAAATAAAATAAAATAAAATAAAATAAAATAAAATAAAATAAAATAAAATAAAATAAAATAAAATAAAATAAAATAAAATAAAATAAAATAAAATAAAATAAAATAAAATAAAATAAAATAAAATAAAATAAAATAAAATAAAATAAAATAAAATAAAATAAAAATAAAATAAAATAAATAAAATAAAATAAAAAAATAAAAAATAAAAAAATTAAATATAATAAAAACAAAAAATAAAAATAAATAAATGAAAGTAAAATAAAATGAAAATAAAAATAAAAATAAAAATAAAAATAAAATAAAAATAAAATAAAATAAAATAAAAATAAAAATAAAAATAAAATATAAATAAAAATAAAAATAAAAATAAAATAAAAATAAAAATAAAATAAAAATAAAATAAAAATAAAAATAAAATTAAAATAAAATAAAAATAAAAATAAAATTAAAATAAAATAAAAATAAAATAAAAATAAAATAAAAATAAAATAAAAATAAAATAAAAATAAAATAAAAATAAAATAAAAATAAAACAAAAATAAAATAAAAATAAAATAAAAATAAAATAAAAATAAAATAAAATAAAAATAAAATAAAAAATAAAAATAAAATAAAATAAAAATAAAAAATAAAATAATACAAAATAATTAAATAACTTTAAAAAAACTTTTAAAAAATTTAATAAACCAAAAAAATAAAAAAATAAAAATAAAATAAAATAAAAATAAAAACAAAATAAAAATCAAATAAAAATAAAATAAAACTAAAATAAAAAATAAAATAATTAAATAACTTTAAATTAAAAAATTTAATAAACCAAAAAAATTATTATCAAAATTTAAATAAAATGAAAAAAAATAAAAAATAAAAATAAAATAAAAATAAAAATAAAATAAAAATAAAATAAAAATAAAAATAAAAATAAAATAAAAATAAAAATAAAATAAAATAAAAATAAAATAAAAATAAAATAAAAATAAAATAAAAATAAAGTAAAAATAAAATTAAAATAAAAATAAAATAAAAATAAAATAAAAATAAATTAAAAATAAAATAAAAATAAAATAAAAATAAAATAAAAATAAAAATAAAATAAAAATAAAATAAAATAAAATAAAAATAAAAATAAAATAAAATAAAATAAAATAAAAATAAAATAAAAATAAAAAAAAAATAAAATAAAAATAAAAATAAAATAAAATAAAGTAGAAATAAAATATAATATCAAAATTTAAATAAAATGAAAAAAAAAAATAAAAATTAAAATAAAAATAAAAATAAAATAAAAAAATAAAATAAAATGAAATAAAACTTGAATAAAAATAAGTTAAAAAATTAAGTAAAGTTAAATCAAATAAAAAAAATTAAAATCATCATTCATTCTTAAAATTTCTAAATCCTCTTACTACAAAATTACAAAATCTTTTTAATCATAGCCGGCGCAATTAGAGCATAACTGCATATTAAAATAATGCACAATTAGCGCACATACATAGATTCACACACACACAAGTACAAAAAGGACCTACTGCCTACTCATCAACCACGTACTTACTATAATGAATGCTTGATGACAATGCAACAGCCAACACAAATTATACAAATTATCAGAGTTCCTGCTGTGGTCACCGTTGGTGCAATGCAGACGCGCGGTCAACAAGCAGATGGTTCGGCTGTGTGGCGGCTTAGGCATATGCTTGGCACAGAAATCACACAATAACAAATTCGCAATGAGAAAGAAATTAAAAGGCAAAAGTAACAAAAGTGAACAAAAGCAACAATGCAATAACAACAAAAACAAAACAATGACATGAAAAATAAAAAAAATAAAAAAGTAGAAACAGAAAAACTCAGAGAAGGGGAGAAAAAGTTAGTTGAAAAAAATGTTATAACTCAACGACATGCTGCAATGACAAGCTTAAGTGTTTGCGCTCGTTCTTCACTTTTCTACTGCAATAATCCAAATGGATGGGATTTAGGTATTTAAGTAAATTCCTTTAACACCAACGTACCTGCAACGAAAATTTCTAGCCTAAACGCCTGAAACTGAAGTTTTAATATGCTGAACAAAAATATAATTTTTTCACAGAATTTCCTTCATTCAACCACTTGCTTATTTTTATTATTTATAACACATTTTAAAAATTATTTATCATGAACTCTTTAAATCACTCACTACCATAACCGGCCGTGGGACGCGCATCAATCGCAGTCCACCAACTACACGCTTTGATTAACGCAAAAGAACTGAATTGTCTTCGTGGAATTGGGTGTTGCTTTAATATTTGTTTAAACTTTTTTGTACTTTTATTATATTTTACAACAATCACGTCAAAGTATGTGAATGTGTGCCTCTAAGAATATTGTAAACAATACATGCGCATTGGCTTATCGCTGTCACAGCAAGGGTTAACCTATTTCCGGTTACTAAAAAAGCTTCAAAAAAAGCTTCATAAAAAGCTTTAGTCAAATTT
>CAXKVI010000001.1:175337376-175352376 GCA_964058755.1 Campiglossa producta | reverse complement strand
AAATACATCATTGTTGGTATGCGCCTGAAAGTGCCTTTCATTTGATACCCATATTGGCACACCTTGCTCAATTTAAAAAAAAATAGATACGTGGCAACCCTGTAAACCTCCCCAAGTGGCAACAACCATGTGAAAAGTCATAGAGCAAAATTTCATCGTAATCTGTCAAACTGTTTTCAAGATAGTGACGGATATAGAAATATAATGCAGTTAGGTGGCATCCCTAGGGGACAAACCTACTTGAAAATATTTCAATTGGTATGTTGCCGAATGTACCTTTCAATATTTAAAAAAAATTAAGATTGCTAGCAATCCTGTATACCACCTCAAGTGGCAACACCCAAGTGGAAAGTTTTGGAATCAAGAATGCTCTCTCTATGCCAAATTTCATCGAAATCCGTTAAACTTTTTTCGAGATAGTACTGGATATACATATATAATGCGGTTAGGTGGCAACTTTAGGCACTGACTGATATTAATCATTCTTCAAATTTGCAGTCATCGAGCACTAAAGATGATGCACCGAAACTTACCTACGAAAGCATTTATTTCTCATACATACACTCATGCGTGCTAATGGCGCGCACGCGCAGAAAATAATAGATTAAATTAAATTAGTCATTATATCCGGACACATTTATTGCAACACTACGAAGCAATCTAACGACTTCTAAATTTATAGCATGATTGATTCACTGCCGTTAATTTGAGAATGCAAAATAATTTTTTTTTAACCCATACCTTAGTCCAACCTTCGAATATCAAAAATGCCTCACTTAACTGTGAAAAAAAAAAAACGAATCTGTAAAGGGAGTTGCCCGCGACAAAACAAAACACTCCATGAAGGTTTTGGCGAGTGATATCGAAATTGACAATCCTTGGCCGTATATGAACCCGGTACGCTTCGGTACTCCCTTGCTGTACTGCCCGACTGTCGTGGTAGCGATTTCGTATGACCAGTGGAACCTTCTAGGTCATGCCATCCCTCCATCCGCGAGGAAGGAGAAGATGTATAATCAGAGGTGAGAGGCAACCAGTATGCCTACCTCGGTCATATTCTAAACCCCTTATCCACAGGGGCTAGTTGAAAAAAAACGCATGGTGGCGATATACTAACGGGTTATCATTATAGCCTCTAACGAGATTTTTGCGACGAGCCTCTCTCCAACTTGTGCTGTGCTGCTTTTGAGTTTTTTCCTACAAGTTAGCGGTACCTACTACAGTTTTTTGCCGACATTAAACGGCACTTGCAAAGCAAATGAGTTTTTGTTGAGAAGCTTCTCATGGCAGAAATACACTCGGAGAGTTTTCCAAACAACTGCCGAGGGGCGACCTCATTTAGGAAAAGCCTTTCCTAATTAATATTTAATGTTGCTTTGACCGGGAGTCGATACCCGACTACTTAGTGTAGTAGGTCAAGCACACTACAGCTACACCAAGGCGAAACTGTGATGACTGTCCGAATGGGAACCGGTTGAGACAACAAACTCTTGAAGTTAATCCAACAACGAAGATACTGTCATTACATTCATAGAACAAAGCTGTAATTGGCCAGCAAGCATAAGTTTACAATGGAATCATGGTAGACACCTGCGTTCAGCAGTCAAATATGTGAGCTCGATTCTAGGTGAAAGCAACAAAGCAAAGTGAAAAAGTGGGGTGTCAAGAACAAAGCTGTATTATACGATGGCATCATGGTAGACACCTGGGTTGAGCATTCAAGACATCTGAGCTCGATTGTCGTTGAAGTCAATATAAGAACACTGAATTATCCAAATTGAACTCACTACGTACAGAGTGTACTTAAATTATGGAGGGAGCACTTCTCCTCACTGCTAAATTGCGAGGGAGACGTCGAACCCGATACCCCAATCCCTGACGATGGAAAAGTCGTCCCACCACCTGACTATGATGAAGTGAGGATAGCTATATCCCGGCTGAAAAACAACAAAGCGCCTGGAAAAGACGGACTACCCGCCGAGCTGTTCAAACACGGAGGCGAAGAGCTGGTAAAAAGCATGCATCAGCTCTTATGCAGAATATGGCCAGACGAGTGCATGCCTCCAGATTGGAATTTAAGTGTGCTCTGCCCAATCCACAAGAAAGGCGATCCCGCTAACCGCACCAACTACCGCGGAATCAGCCTTCTTAATATCGCGTATAAGGTTCTTTCTAGCGTATTGTGTGAAAAACTGAAGCCCATCGTAGACAAGCTGATTGGACCTTATCAGTGTGGCTTTAGACCTGGTAAGTCTACCATCGACCAGATTTTCACGATACGCCAAATCCTGGAGAAGACCCATGATAAAAGAATCGACACACACCATCTCTTTGTCGATTTCAAAGCCGCTTTTGACAGCGCAAAAAGGAGTTGCCTGTATGCCGCCATGTCTGAATTTGACTTCCCTGCAAAGCTTATACGGCTTTGCCAAATGACGTTGAGCAATACTAACAGCTCCGTCAGAGTCGGGAAGGACCTCTCTGAGCCATTTGAAACCAAACGAGGCTTCAGACAGGGCGACTCCCTTTCGTGCGATTTCTTCAACCTGATGCTGGAGAAGATAATTCGAGCAGCAGAGCTAAACCGCAATGGTACAATCTTTTACAAGAGCGTGCAATTGCTGGCGTATGCCGATGATATTGATATCATTGGCCTTAACAACCGCGCCGTAAGCGCTGCCTTCTCTGGACTGGATAAAGAAGCGAAAAAAGTGGGTCTTGCGGTCAACGAGGACAAGACGAAGTATTTGCTGTCATCAAAGAAAGAATCGGCGCACCTGCGCCTTGGCAGCCACGTCACTGTTGATAGTTACAAATTTGAAACTGTGAGGGACTTCGTCTATTTGGGAACCAGCATTAACACCGAACATAATATCAGTCTAGAAATCCAACGGAGAATCACTCTTGCGAACAAGTGCTACTTTGGACTGAGTAGGCAATTGAGAAGTAAAGTCCTCTCTCGAAGAACAAAGATCGCGCTCTATAAGTCTCTCATCATACCTGTCCTGATGTATGGCTCAGATTCATGGACAATGTCAAGAGAAGATGAGATGGCCCTTGGAGTATTTGAGAGAAAAGTTCTCCGGAAGATTTATGGTCCTTCCCGTGATGCCGACGGCGAGTATCGAAGGAGATTTAACGATGAGCTGTACGAGCTTTACGCAGATCTGACCATAGTCCAGCGAATTAAAGCCCAAAGGCTCCGCTGGCTGGGTCGCGTCATGCGAATGGACAAAGAAGCTCCAGCCCAGAAGGTTTTCCAATCGTCCCCGAATTCGGCAGCAGAGGAAGGGGGAGGCCTCGACTGAGATGGAAACAACAGGTGGAGGATGACTTGAACTCCCTTGGGGTTTCCAATTGGCGTCAGTTATCGCTAAAAAGGAATGACTGGCGTGCTTTGATAGGCGACGGCCAAAATCGCTTAGGCGGTTAAGCGCCAATAAATGATGAATGATGATGAACTCACTTTTTTTATTTAACACTTCACAAAACTTTGTATTTTTATATATATTTTTTTTTTTTTTTTTTTTTTTTCAACTAACAAATTCGTTATCACACTCACTTTCCACTTTTTATTCGTTTCGATTCGTTGCGCTGCGCGTGCGCAAACGTTACACCTTCAACTGTTCGATTGCTATTGATTGCTCTGGTCAACTACAGCACGGCTCGTTAGCTGGTTAACGCAAAATCGTTGAATGTTGTTAGAGCAGCAAACGAAAATAATAACAATGTAAATAAACATAGTAAAATGCAGATAGATAAAATAGATGTGCAAGGTAGCTAACAAGTTGGTAGTAAATTTGGATGTCAGATTGTTGTTTTTGTTTAATTGATGACATTGCAAGATTTTCAAGTTCAAATTGAAAGAAAATTCAAAATATTTCATTTGAGTGTTTGTAGTATAACTGTAACACACTGTTGCACGCATCGTCATCACTACCAAATATGTATGTATGTGTGATGCTTGCGTGTGTTTTAACCTTTTTATAGCCGTTTGTATGCAGCTCAAGCTCAATGTAAGCTTTTTTTTGTTATTCACTAATGTGCATTTGTTTATGTTTTTGTTTTGATTTTTATGAGTGATTTATACATACAAATGATTTAGATTAATTTAGTACATAATGGTATCAAATATTGCGTGTTAGGCTCAATATGATATTTTATAAAGTCTTAAGCAAGACAAGTTTTTTTTATGATCTGATTGATTGTTTGCTCGAAAAAGCTCGAAACTATACTGGGTGAACAAACTTGCTTGGTGTTTTCGGTTTTTTCCAATAGTCCGACTTACCAACATAAACTTTTCAAAATAGATTTCCGAAAAAATATGAAAAAGGTGGCAACTTTCTAAACCGCCTCAAGTGGCAAGCCCCAAGTTGAAAATCTTAGAATGAAGCATACTTCACACATACCAAATTTCATTCAAAACGATCAATATACGAACAAATAAATAAAAGGCAGTTAGGTGGCAACCCTAGGTGACAAATCATCTTAAAGACATCATGGTTGCTATGCGGCTGAAAGTACCTTTCTTATATTCCTTTTACCTCGCTCAATATTTGGAAAAAATGAGAAAGGTGGCTACCCTGTAAACCGCTGCTAGTGGCAACACCCAAGTGCTAATCTAAAAATCAAAATCAAAAAATCTAAAAGACAAATTTCATCGAAATTGATCAGTTGGTCCAAAATGACCCCAAAATGTTCCCAAATTATCCCAAAATAATTCCAAAATGATACCAAAGTAATCCCAAAATCGCCCAAAATGATCCCAAAATAATCCCAAGAACTCCCTAAAATAACCCCAAAATAATCCCAAAATGACCCCAAAATAATCCCAAAACCACCCCAAAATGATCCCAAAATAATCTCAAAATCGCCCCAAAATGATCCCAAAATTACACCAAGAAAATTACCCCAAAATAATCTAAAAATGATGCCAAAATAATACCAAATTCGCCGCAAAATGATCCCAATATAACCCCAAAAAAGTCCTAAAATGATCACAAAATAATTCCAAAACCACCCAAAAATGACCCCAAAATATACAAATAGAATACAGTAAAATAGTAACTCTGGTGAGCAAACCTACTTGAAAGAATTTTAGTTGGTATGTCGCCGAAAATACCTTTCATTTTAAACCCATATTGGCATATTTTGTTCAATTTTTTTTTTAAATCGAGATATGTGACAACCCTGTAGACCACCCCAAGTTTCAAAACACAAATGGATAATCATAGAGTCAAGCACACACTCTATATGTCAAATTTTATCCAAATCGGAAAAGCGGTTCACGAGATAGTACCAGATATGCAAATATATTGCGGTAAGGTGGCAACCCTACTTGAAAATATTTTAGTTGGTATGTCGCCAAAAATACCTTTCATTTGATACCCATATTGGCATATCTTGCTCCATAAATAAAAAAAAAATTGAGATAGGTGGTAGCCCTGAAAACCGGCCCAAGTGGCAACCCCCCAAGTAGATAGTCCTAGAATCAATCATACTATCCAAAACGATCAAGCGGTTCCCAAGATACTACTGGATATACAAATATGAAGAATAACATCGCACCAAATTTGGCACTTTTTTCCATACAAATCTCATATTCCAAATTTGCAATTCCATCGCATTTGACCTCATTTGGTGGTATCACAATGGGCCTTTTAATACTGGCCTAGGTGTGCCTCTGCGGCAGCCACTTGAACCTAAAGCCCTAATTACATAAAGCTTTGTAATAGTACATTTACACCGCACCAAATTTGGCGAAAAATTGCAAATTTGGCGCTTTTCCCCATACAAATGTCATTTTCCATCACATTTGGCCTCATTCGCCGAACAATACAATCCACAGTACCTGAAAATAGCAATCCTGCCTGTGTTCCACTTTTAGAATTGCCCAGCAAGAACCTTAATGGGTAATTAACGCGTGATACAGCTGTAAATAACTACCTCAACTCGTTTTATTTTAAGAAAATGGACCAATTCTACCAAGAAAAGACAGAAGCCTTCTTGCTCTTCATTTATTATTACTCTACAAGTGTTTAAAACATCAGGTATTTTCTTTCGGTGACTTGGTCTTCTGATAGAAGATTCTTGCAGGGAAGGTGAAGCCAAATGTTAATTTGCCAGTAAGGTGTAAATGTACTATTAAAGTTATAAGATTGCAAAATAAGCAACCCTAATGCTACTTTTGCGCATTTATTTTATTAAATTTGAAGGCTTGTCTTTAATGAGGAATTTTTCATTTTTATTTGGCCAAAGCTGCAACTCGATCTAACAAATTTTTGCCACTATGTTTTTTTGTTAAAAATCTGCTATTATAGTTTCATGGTCAGTTGGGATGATTGCGAAAGCTTTGCTGTTCCATATTGCGAATGACCAACTTACAGCGAAAAAGCAAGCTTTTGTTTATTTGCGTGCCGTAATGTGCCACTGTGACTGCCTACTTTGTTATAAAAAAATTAATAATTAATTAATTTTATTTGATAATTGCTCGGTGTGAGCCATGACATGACTTGGCGCCAATACCTAAATAAAAGACGTCATTTTATTTTTATGACATAAACATTCCATAGACAACATTAAGAGATAATCAGAAGGAAGATCTTATAATATATTGAAGATAATATATATTTTATAAATAAATATGCACATATAATTTTACATGCATTCAGATCTATTCATTCACGAAACCTCGACCCTTACAAATTGAACATAAATATTTAAAGTTTATGTTAATGTGAATCCGGCGTGGTCTCATGAAATTGTAACAAAACGTAAACAGCCATTAACCATGACCGTGAAACTGTTGATGACGCTTAGTATCATCATTAGTCATTTTTTTTTTTAACTTTCATTTAGATACATCTCGTTATATTGTCACACGGAAGTTAGCAGTTGCTTACTCCAGATTCGTCTTTCTATTTTTATGATTTTCATAATTTATTCACGTTTAGATGCTAATCAAATGCGATCAATAAAGATTTTTAACTCTAAAGAGTCAAATACATAAAACTCGCCTGACATTTGCTACTTCAAAACTTTGCGTCCAACTTCAGAGGTATGCTACAATGAACGCTTTGACGCTTCTCTTTTATACATTTGTTTTCGTTATTTATTTGTTTGCATTCAGAGTGTTTTGGTTAATTTATTAATTTAATAGAGAAAAAAATTAATTAATTATTATTTCCTTCAACTTTTTATTCTCTAATTAAAGCAAAGTCATCAACATCTGATTGTCAAAGCAAGCAAAATTTGCGAGTTTGCCAAATTTCAGCCTTACTTCAACTTTGAGAACTTCTATTTGTCATGCTTCGTTTAAAGACCTATATTGAACTTTTCTGTCAAAGTCAAAGTTCGAGGTAAAGTCAAAATAAAGCTTTATGTAATTGAGGCTTAATACGTTTGAAACATTTTGTAAACAACGTTTGGACTATCTCTTTTACTATATAGACTTAAAAAGGCAGAAAAGTATGCAAATTTTTGTTTGTTATCTTTTTCATGAGGTCAATGATTGTTATGATTAAGTTCAAATGATTTTTATTGTATAGTTTATTGAACTAAAACTAGGGTATAATTTATGAAAAAAAAGAAAAATCTCCCCCTTCGTCACTCGAGTAAATTTGCAAATTTAAATTTTACAGTAGAATTATCAAATTTCCTTCTAGTTACGAAAAAAAAAACCCTCGTGAAGGGTGGACACCTTGCCGCGGTAAGTGGGCTTAAGTCAATAGTCACAGGGCTACTCTATCCTTGTGATCATAGATCCGCATGGCACTACATCACGAGAGCAGCCTAGCCTCTCTGACGCGACGACAAAGATCTTCCCCTTCCCAATCCAGGGTGTTATACGAGAGTATCTATGGTCTTACCGCTGTATGTGGCGCTGCCGCCGCGGACGACACACTTTCCCCTCACATCTTCACGCCGCTCTTCGTGTTCCGCAGGAAACGCTGTCGCCTAGTTCCAAGAAATGTGTGGAGTTAGCACAATCTCTTATACCGGATTTCCAAAGCAGTTATGCGCCAAAGAGGGTAAACGGAAACCCTTTCAACCGCCACAGATCGGATGTGGAATTCAAACCCCATCCCAAGCGGCATCAAAACACCCCCGGAGTAGGCAAACCAATCTTTGCTTATGTAACCAAGAACAGGATCCTTATAGGCATTCTTGACCTTGGCAATGACCGTTTGGCCAAGGACCAGTGGCGGCACGTCCGCAATGCACTCGAAAACGCTGTCATCGACGTTTAATTGTAGTCTCCAGGTGGTTGGACGGCAGTCAGAGATGCGGGTTGGCACCAGGGACAGATTAAAATTGTCGCGTGCGACGATGCATGAACTGTTTCACTGTACAAGGTAGCAGCTGCAAGACTGGGTGAAGTCTACGAAGGTGCAAAAATCGATGTCGCCGACTGGAAGGATATTCCGGCTCGGGCAAGCGCAAGGGCATGGATTCCCGCCATCCCTGCGGAGCCTGAGCGAATTCTCACTATGCTGCGGATAATGAATCCGTCCTGATAGACAAGTGGTATTCACCATGAATAAGTGCACTACAGTGTAGGCCAGATCGTTATCCATCGCAGCTGCTCCGGGAGACTCGGAAATCGAAGTACCTCAAGAGGAAACCGAGGAGTCCGACGCGGAAAGCATATTATCCGCCAACTCGGAGATGGAAGACTGTCTGCTGGATGGGGAAAGCCTCGACGTCACGATGGTAGCAGCCCATCCTGAGCGCAATATCTCCGATGCTTCATGCAGCAGGGCTCCCGCTACGCTAAACCGCGCAGTTGCTCTGAACAACTCGTCGTAAAGAGACAGCCTTCGGGGGCAGGGTAGTCCTTCAGCGAATTAAGACCCAGTGGCTTCGCTGACTAGGACACGTGGTGCGAATGAACGAAGACGCTCCGGCCCAGAAGGTATTCTTATCGACATCCGCCGGTGGATGTAGAGGAAGAGGGAGGCCACCACTCCGATGGCAGGACCAAGTGGAGGCAGATCTGAGAAGATGCGGTGTCTCCAATTGGCGTCAGTTGGCTCAACAAAGAGCCGACCTAGCAAAACATGTTAGACGGCCAAAATCGCCTAGGCGGTTAAAGGCTATTTTTTAACTGTGCAGAGAAGTCATTGACTTTGGGTTTTGTAGGAACAAATGTGTTGAAATATTGAACCAATTCACACCTTTACCATTTGAGTTAAATGTTTTAAGAAGATCATGTGAAATCATATTCTACAAAAATCTTCAATTTATCGTAGTCATATCTGAGTCATTGCATATACTGCCGAATAAAACGGAGTGTCCCGCCACCTTATTGTTTTCGGTAGAGATTTTAGTATTTGGGTAATCGATACTTTATGTTATTTCCGAAATACTTTTTCCTTTTGCACTATGCGTCCCATTTGCTGTAAATCAGCCATAGCCACGTAGTGACTCTTTTGGCTCGGAGGGTCTCTACAACAACAACATGTGGCTGTTTTGTGGCTCACAAAAAAACCCAGATTCGCAGGAAAAGTACGAAAAATCATTGCCATATTATTCTTGTTGTATGGCTCAGTACGTTGAAAATCCTGGCTACCCCTGATATAAATTAAATAATATTTTTTTTTCTAGTTTTAATAAATTTGTTGGTATTTATTTCTTCATTTATTTTGTGAAAGTTGTCGAATAATACTACAATATGCTAAGTAAATATATATGTATGTATGTAATTATATATGTATATGTTTATGTAAGCATATATAGCTAAGAATAAGTTATGTTACAAAGATAAATGTTATTAAGTTGGTTTTTTTTTTTAATTATTGGTGTGGCATTGCTTTTCGTAAATGTTGAAATGTTTCTATGTATGCTTGTAAGTATATCCCTTAGCTTAGAAGGGATACAGCGTATAAATGCGCTATTTTATATTTTTATGCTAAAATAATGATAAATTTTGCAAACTATATCTAATGTCAACTAGAACAGTTATTATAATATTCAAATATTTATAAATATAAAATTTTCTTACAAACTTTTTTGTATATAATAGGACATAAAAATGTTAATATAGTTATGAATAAATTTTGTATGTTGAAGCGTTTTTCAAATCTATAACTTATTGCAATTATTTTTTTTTTTTTTTGCAAAATGTTATTTTACTTTGGATCTGTTATGTAGTAGACTATCAGAACCGGCAGCTGTAATCCCGCCCAAAGGTAGACATTCCATCCGTCTGTTTTCTGTCACAAATAATTTTAGCAGATATCTCCAAAGCCAGCCAAGATATATAAATTAGCAAATTGCTCATGAGAACACTCGTTAGTACCTTTCGTATTCGATGCCCATATTGTACTAACACATTTTTCTTCACCCTTGGTCCACATATTGGTCGTTGACTCTAAAACCGGTCGAGTTATCGAAATAAGGGATATCTTAAATTTTAAGTTGAACGTCTACTAATACAGTGGCAAAAGTGTCATTTTATTCCATTCAACAGTTTTCGAGTGATACGACCACAAACATACAGACAGACAGACAAAAATTCTAAAACGGTTGATTTGGATTCTTTTGGCTTAATGAGTGACGCTATCAATTTTTTTTTTAGCGTATGCATACTTTTAGGCGCAAGTTTGTTTACTTAAGCTTAAAGCATAGCGGCCACTCTGTACAGTTGTAATAAGTAAAGACACAAACCAAAAAACGTAGAATATAGTAGCATATTCATTAGAGCGTCTCGGGCTTATAGGCAAAAAAAAAAAAGTCGGCCGTACCTCCCCTCATACGAAGTGTTTTTGAAAAACATTAAAAAATTAATTTTTTTTGTGGCAACCCTTTATGTCGCCCAATTACATTTTTCTTCAAATCTTTGGCATTTGTTGTCGGATTTTAAAGTTTGACACATCAATTTTTTCGTCTCAAAGAGGAGGTTTTTACTCAAGAAAGTTCATTGAGCTCATGCGTTTCGTTGTGGTACCACACTTTAAAATCCGACAAAAAATGCCGAAGATATGAAGGAAAATGCAATTGGGCGACTTCTAGGGTTGCCAGAAAAAAAATACAACTTTTTTTTTAATGTTTTTCAAAAACACTTCACATGAGGGGAGGTACGGCCGACTTTTTTTTGGTGATACGCTCTAATATTCATAGTCGAAATAAAGCAGTTACTTCAGGTAGCGCCACTTTTTGACACCATTTCAACGGCCTATCTGTCAAAAAATTTGACGGTAACTTAAGTACCTACTTTATTTCGACTACACTGACTGCGCGTTAAAAAAAAATCACCAAAAAGGAAAGTACGTTTTCTCAATGTAAAATCTTCTCCTTATTCCGAATATCACATCCATTTTCCTGTGGCAGATCTAGTTTCCGAGATATTGGTGAAAAGGTGAAAATTACCATTTTTGCAAAAAACTGCTTCATATAAGTACTTCAAAACCTTACATTTTTTCGATTTAAACTGTTGAATTGTACATTATACTAATTGCCATAAACATTTTTTTGCCTTCATCTCTATCTAATATCTTCAGTAGTTTGACCACTATGCCTAAAAAAGTTCAAACAATTTTGCAAAAAAACGAAATTATTTTTAATATTTCACATTTAAACACTTTAAAATCAGAAAAAGTTCATGGACGAAAAAAAGTTAATCCTCCTACACCAAAGGTGATTCAGTTACAAAAATTTTAAACACGCCAGTACAACATTGTGATGTATCCTTGACTTTATAAGCCACGTTTAATTGAAAGTGCTCAATTAAAAATTTTCTATTTTTACCCGACAAATTTTCATAAATTTTCATATCCTCGACATTTTATAGATGATCCCTATGAAGAATTTTCTGCTGATTCTGAATATGTAATCTATCTTTTTGGTTTAAACATAGAAGACTTTTTGAGATATCTTGAAATTTTGTTTTTTGACCAGCTAATTTTTTTGTGTGTAAGTATTTTGCCATATACATACTTTAAGGTTACATTTTTAAAACGCATAATTTGAATAATTTGAATTTTAATAATATTTTTTTTTTTTGTTTTTAATATAACATCACCATCAACCTCATATTTTAGTATAAGCTTGAAGAGAAACATAACTTAATTTTCACATTCAACTTTAGCATTTTTCCTAAATTAAATTTGTGATTGCCGAACGCCTTTTAAAGACTGAGATTAATTTTAAGTAAGATAAGAAAATCTTGAATAGTTTTTTTATTAATAACACTCTAAGAATGTAGTTTAAATTTTAATTTAATTTTTTCATCACATAGACTACTATATTTTTCTGAGTGTTGACCTCAAACAGAGCAACTCTAGAATTTTTATATTGCCCTCCCTACGAGGCTTTACAAATTAAAATAAAAAATTAACAATTTTTTTGTTATCTATAGCTTGTTACTTGTTGGATTAGAATATAGCAATATTTTTTTAAATTTTATGAAATTTTAAATTTTGGGTATATATAATTTTTTTTCCAATTGTAGGTATTCAGTTTTTTTTTTGTTTTTTTTTTTTATATTCCATTATTGTAAATGTTAAAACACTGGTAAAAAATAGTACTTTTTTGTTGCTAAATGTTTATTTAAACTATGTTCACATTTGGGTAATTTCGGCCTGAGAAACGTAGCTGAGCCTTAAAAATCAGTATGTTAAATAGGTGTAGCATATTTTTAGGCGCATACTAACTTGAACAAATCCCATTTAACACACCCTGTGCTGTTTTAGTAAGCAGAGTCGCAAACCGAAACAGTTCTGTGTGTACCAGGGGAAATAAAATTAAACTTTTAAAAAAATGTTTCGTTACTTTTTTATTACTTTGTAATTTAAACGAAACTAAGTAATATATGCTGTAACCTGAACATAGTTTAAGTTAGAAAAAAATAGGCATATTATAATCAATTTCAATTGTGTAGCTTTCTTCCAATAAGCACATAATATCGTTTAACCTAAAGTTGTTTTAAATATTTTTTAGCCTAAAAAAAGTAATTTGGTTAATAGATTTCTTACAAATAAGATCATAAGTAAATATGAAATGAATAAATTTGCATCATGCTGACATCACTGGTAAGTTTAATGTGCTGTTCATGCTGAGCCTGCATTTTACATTTTAGCATTTAGCCCAAAAAGCAGCATTTTTCCATACAATTTTGAAAGCTAAACGCAACAAAATGCTATTTTATTTTATTTCTTTAGCATCTTCGAAAAAACAATACGAACAAAAATGTCCTTGTATGAAGAAAAAGTGAAAAAATGTTGCATACTTTTGGGAGAACCGCTGTTTATATTAAGATATCTTCACACAAAGCAAGTCAACGTACTTATGCGTAAATTTTTCCCGTTAAAAGTTGCAATAATCGAGGTGAAGAGCTTCCAAGTTTGTTTAGAAAGTCGGTTTCTTTACCCACGAACTCACTTTTATAAAAGAAATAGAGTTTATCTGAAAATGCAAGCATACTTTCACTTGCGATGTAGGAATGCACCTTAAGCATTCAAAAATTAGCAAAATGCGCATTTTTAAAATGCGGCAGCATGAACCCATTTTCGAAATCTGCGACCGAAAATAGAAACTCAGCATGAACAGCACATAAACTCTTTCCGAATCCAATGGATGCTTCTTTTTACGCCTAAATGCACACTAACAAAAAATTAAAATGCTAACTGCACTTTAAAGCTGATCTGCTTTAAGTGTATGAAATTTGTGGTAAATTTTTAGGCTTAGTTTAATAAGCGACACAGAAATGACAATGATAACCCAGAAGCAAACTCTCTAAGGGCCGCTTGCATAAAAGCTGATAACGACTAACCGGAGTTTAATTGACGTATTTTGCATGGTTAGCTGTCAAGTTAATCACCGATTAGGCGTTATCGGCTTTTATGCAAGTGGCCCTAAGCAATCTAAATTCAATAGTTATTGGAAATCAACTAGAAAGTTCTAAAAAAAAAAATGTTGGAGTACTAAAGCATTCTCGTTTCGAGAATCCTGCCAAAAATGTTACCTCACATTGTTTTGGAGATATTTTTTGTTAGTGATAAAATCTAATAAAATAATTTTGTTCAATGTATGGAAGAGCTTTTGAATAAAACTGTATAAAAAGCTCTACTATTTAATTTTTTTTTTTTGTTCTTTTACTACTGTTTTATAACTTCTAAGAGAACACTACAGCGCTAAAGCTAAATGTTTTCCAACTCTTTCTTTTATATTATGAAAAACCCGTTGATGCTAATTTTTCTACACAAAACTGCCACACATTAATTTGCTTAATATTTACTAATATGCTTTGCTTTGCCCGCTTTAAAAAAAAAAACTCGCCTTAGTATTTTATGAGCGAATACCATTTGTGACTAGACATATTGTTTGACTTGGTTTATTTTACTTCATTTCATTTTATTATTTTTAATAACTTGATTAAAATTATTTTTGTATTTGCTAAGTATTTTCATCTATTTATTTATGTATAATTTAAATTTATGTTTTTTGTGAAAATAAATGTGTATGAATAACTTCAATGCCACAACGTAACATCCCTGGAGGGAACCCAACTTTTTATAAACTGTTTAAAACTAGTATGAAAACCAAGCTCAACTAGACTGTCAACTTACTATTTTATAAGCGAAAAAAGGTGGTAATTTGAACAAAAAAAAAAATAATATAAAAAACAAATAAAATAAAATAAAAAATTAATTAAAATAAAATGTTGGTAGGAAAAAAATTAAAATAAAATAAAAAAAAAAAATTAAATAAAAATACATATTTAAGGAAAAAAGGTCGCCAAAAATTCACAAAAAATAAATTAAACTAAAAAAATTAAAAACAATATTAAATTGAACTAAATTAAATTAAATGGAATTAATATAAATTGAGTTAAATTAAATATAATAAAACTAGATTAAATTAAACTAAGCGAAATTACATTAAATTGAATTAAATTAAATTAAATTAAAGTCAATAAAAGTAAAGAAAATTAAATTACATTGAAATAAAATAAACGAAAATTAAATTAAATTAAATAAAACAAAGTAAAATAAGGTAAAA
>CAXKVI010000001.1:175319876-175329876 GCA_964058755.1 Campiglossa producta | reverse complement strand
TTTTTATTTTATTTTCTTTTTTTTTAGTTTGTGTAATTTTTTTACTCTATTTTTTTATTTTTTTTTATATTATTTTATTTTATTTTTCTTTTTTTATGATTTAATTTTGTTTAATTTAAAATTATTTTCTGTTATTTTTTTTTAGTTATTAAATAGTTTAATTTTTCCCAAATTTACCTCCCTTGTCCCACAGTGCATCGTCATCCCTTAAAGAATTTACTGTTTCCATGTAAAATACATGTAAACAGTGAAATGCAACGTCAGCGTGATTTTTGTAGTTACTTTTTGTGCATTTTTTTTTTTGCTTTTTTTGTTGTTGTTGACTTGCACAGCTGACCTTTTGCAATTCCATTTCAATGAACAAGCTTGCATATTGTTGATTTTATTGTTGTTGTTTTTTTGACTTGATGCTTTATGGTAGCTTGTTCGCCTTTTGCTGTGAACGTTGCCAACTTTTTTTTATTGAACTTTGTTGCTGATGTTTATTTATATTTTATTATATTTACCTACTAAAAAGGTGCCTTTTATTGCTGATGCATATATTTTTAGATTTATTGGAATTGCACCTTATTAGTGAGATGGATGGGAGTATAAATATGCAGAATATGTGCATACGTATGTACATATGTAGGTGAGAAAATCTTTGGAAAACCCAATGCAACTGCATTTTCAAAGACGAGTGGTCTTTCACTTGACATAAGAGAACCACACAGATGTTTATTTTTGTAATAGAAGATATATTTGTCGGTAAAAGTCAGTAACATTTTTTGAAAAATAACTTTTCTTAAAAATAGCAGCGTTCAATTAGATTTCCTTTCATCGTGTCATTCGTATTTTTTAATGTGCTTCAACAAATTCGTGTTGGCATACATATGCATATATGTACTCGTATGTATATGTCCATAAATATTTAACCGTAAAAAAAAAACTATTTCAAAATATACCCATGTTTGTGAAATACGAGTATTTTATTCATGTGTACACGCGTTCCACTTACATTTTTTGTAAATATACTTATGTATGTGCATTTGTTAGTTTCGTCTTTGCTCATGCAAAATGGGGTTTTAAGTGCGACATAAAACGTGTGAATGAAATGGTCAGTGAACTGGGCTTGTTAGTACAACGTGAGACTTTATATAAATGTATGGTAATTAATTGGCAACCCATTCAAAGGAATGTTTGTATGACACTAATTAAAGCTTAGGCAACTAGTATGGTGAGGGTCAAAGTATTTTAGGTACTGTTTTTTTACTTTATATTTTTCTTTTGCTCTCTCGTCTTCTATGTCTTGAATATTCCAAATTTACAACTTGTATAGGTGAAAAATACTTTTTTGATTTCATCATGGATCTTATTGTGCTAATATTTTTCAATAAATGAGATGAGATTTATTTTTTTTTTTTTCATTGTATTCCTTTTTTTTCTGTTTTTTTTTGTTTTTTTTTGTTTTTTTTTTTTTTATTTGACTTTGGTATTTTTTTTTTAAGCTATTGCATAGATTTTAGCGCAGGCCTTGGCGATGGGAGTGAAATGAAAAAAATGTTAATGTTAAAAAAGTTCGTAGTAGTGGACTTTTTTCAATGTTAAAAAGTTCTCGGCGTTAGCAACATAACTTGACAAAAGTAAATATAAGCGTTGCCTACATTTAGGCGTATCACGTTGTACTAAAGTTAGCAACAGGCCGATTACATAAAATTGGAGCTGTACATTACATTACATTAAAATTGGTTTTGTAAGCGTTGCCTACATTTAGGCTATACTACTAACAGTATGACGGTGTACATAAAATTGGAGCTGTATAGGCTATACTGTTAACAGGTTAAGGCTGTACTGCTCCAAAGCCATAAATATGCTCATTGAGTTTTCATAAATATTATAATTGCATAAGTTGATAAAAAGTGATATACAATAGCTTTACCACGGATCTCCCTCTGAACACAGATCGACGTGCGGCCACAACAGTCGGAGACTGCTGCTTCAAAACGAGCATTCCCAGCAGCGAGGAATGGGAGAGGATAGATCGGTGCCCCGCTACTAATGGCGGCTTTCTGTTTACACTTGCGGCTCGAAGTTACACAGCAGATACAACAGAGTTTATTCAAGGGTTCTGGAACTTGAGCTCTCCTTCAGACTACCTGATCACTGCAGCGTCTTCCAGGCTGAAGTCTCAGCAATCTTGGATGCCTTGGATATTTGGATAAGTAAATGCGCTATCGGCGAGGACATCGTTATTTCCAGCGACAAACAGGCGGCCATCAAAGCTCTTGGCTCCTATTCGTTCAACTCTAAACTGACGCACAGCTGTTGTCGATCTCTTCAAGAGATGTCCCAACAGAACGGCGTGAACCTTACATGTATCCCGGGACACAGGGACATTGAGGGAAACTGTAAAGCAGACGAACTTGCCAGGCAGGGTACGACCAAGCAGGTTCTTCGGGATAAAGCGCGCTTAGGTATGCCGTTTGCCACATCCAAGCTAATGCATGCAACGTCAAGCCAACGAAAGGTGTCAACAATCCCCTGGGTGCCGGACATCCAAACAAACCTAGCCAAAATGGGATCATAAAAGATCTAGAGCCATTCACGCTCTAAGAAGGAGAGAAATCTCCATATTAATAGGTGTTCTAACTGGCCACTGCCTTATTGGTAGGCACGCAGAAAGGCAAGGTGTGCCCTACCGACGGTGCTGTAGGAGCTGCAAAGATGACGAAAAAGAGCCAATTGTGAAGTGCCTCATCTGCAACTGCCCGGCTTTAAGCGGCGCGGGAACGCGCTTTTTGGGAATTCCCTTCCTGGATAGTCTAAGCCAGATCGTCGAACTGAACATAAAGGACTTGATGGCCTTCATAAAGTCATCTAGGTGGTTCGAAGAGGAGTAACGCTGTCGGATTAGTAGTGTCAGTCCCGGGACGCGGCCATATGGAAAGTTCCTGAGTTGTTGGGATTTTCCACATAGCAGAATCCCGGGACTGACTTTCCTAGTGTTGGTGGTATCACAACGGGCCTTTCAAAACTGGCCTAAGTGTGCCTCTGCGGCAGCCACTTGAACCTAAACCTAACCTATTTTGTTTTATTTTATTTTATTTTATTTTATTTATTTTTTTTTTTTATTTTTTTTATTTTTTTTTATTTTTTTTATTTTATTTTATTTTATTGAATTTTTTAAAAATTTTTTTTTTTTTTTTTTTTTTTTTTTTATTTTATTTTTTTATTTTTTTTTTTTATTTTTTTTTTTTTTATTTTTTTTTTTTTTTATTTTTTTTTATTTTATTTTTGTTTTTTATTATTATTTTTTTTTTTTTTTCATTTTATAATTATTAATATAAGAAAGAATTGATGTCAAAATGTTACACAGCGGAATGGTAATTCACTGGCTAGTTTCTATGCGACTAAGCAAGTCACCAGAGTGCTTTATTCTTACTGATATCGAACCCCAGCAGATTGCATTGGCAATCAGCCATGTGCCCTGTGTCCTCTCACTTTATAGACTTCTTGAACACCTTGTGTTTTTAATGCGTTTACAGAAAGCTTGCGAATTTTTAGACGCGAAAATTTTGTAAATTTCTAATATGAATAAAAACTTTTCCATATAACGTAATTGCAAAAGATTTCACCGGAATTGCACAACCTCATATTTGATTGCTTTACGCTGCACACATAACATTCAAGGTATCAAATAACAATCAAAATTCAAAGTAAGCATGCTCCAATAGCATGGCTCAAAGTATGATAAATTGAGTCAAAAATGAGTCAACGAAAGTTGACGAAATTTCCTTAGATAATTTTGTAATTTTTTTTTTTCGAAATGTTTTCAGAAGCGCAAAAGATCTCGATTTACTTTAGCGATTATGAATTTGCATAAAATAAGCGAAAAATGTCCACGACAGATACGAGACAGATAAGCAGACAGAAATCAAGTGGGAAATAGATTATATAACTAGCGGTGGGTTTTTAAAAAAAAATTATTTTATTTTTTTAGTTAAAATTAAGCTAAATTAAATGAAATTAATTTAAATTAAAATAAATGAAATGAAGTAAAATAAAATATAGCTCTTAGAAAATTTTTGAATTATCATGACTTTTGCATAGATACTTTTTGTTACAAGCCACCATGGGTAGATACAAGTGAAAATACCTTGAGAGCTTAGCACAGCTAACTGTAAACATTGCTCAAATGTAAGCGATACTACGCGCACTTCTAAGGAAATGTATTTATAATCTTAATCCAAGTAGGAGGAGGCGAGGAAACGTGTTAACGACGGCACAAGCTTGTGACAGACATTGCGGTGTTGTTGTAAGGGTAAGAAATATAATTCCGCCGCCACGTTTTGCCAACTTCTATCTAACAAACGCACCTTCACATTACACGCTTATGCAAACACATCAAAGCTGAAGCTTATATAAAAATTTAATTAACGCGGCAATGTTCAAGTTTTCGGCATGGTGTTCGGTGTCATCCGCGTGTAGATTACGTATACGCCATGGGTTGTTGTCGCGTGTACGAGAAACTAAGCAAGCGTGTGTTTTGTGATGTGACACAGATACAAATGTGTGGAAATGTAGGTTTACATTGGGATAGAGCAAAGGATTAAGAGACTACTTAAAAGAAATAAAAAAAAATAAAAAAAATAAAATAAAATAAAATAAAATAAAATAAAATAAAATAAAATAAAATAAAATAAAATAAAATAAAATAAAATAAAATAAAATAAAATAAAATAAAATAAAATAAAATAAAATAAAATAAAATAAAATCAAATAAAATAAAACAAAATAAAATAAAATAAAATAAAATAAAATAAAATAAAATAAAATAAAATAAAATAAAATAAAATAAAATAAAATAAAATAAAATAAAACAAAATAAAATAAAATAAAATAAAATAAAATAAAATAAAATAAAATAAAATAAAATAAAATAAAATAAAATAAAATAAAATAAAATAAAATAAAATAAAATAAAATAAAATAAAATAAAATAAAATAAAATAAAATAAAATAAAATAAAATAAAATAAAATAAAATAAAATAAAATAAAATAAAATAAAATAAAATAAAATAAAATAAAATAAAATAAAATAAAATAAAATAAAATAAAATAAAATAAAATAAAATAAAATAAAATAAAATGAAATAAAGAAAAATAAAATAGATTGATAAACACACAAAATGGAATGAAACAAAATAACATAATGTATTAAAATTGATCCCAGAATGATCTCAAAACTACCCCAAAACTACCCCAAAATGTTCCCAAAATGATCCCAAATTAATACCAAAATGATCCCAAATTTATCACAAAATTAACCCAAATTTCCCCCAAAACGATCCCAAAATTACCTAAAATTGATTCCAAAATGGTCCCAAAATTACACAAATTGATTCCAAAATGATTCCAAAATTTCCCCAAAACGATCCCAAAACTACATCAAATTAATACCAAAACTCCCCCCAAAACGATGGCAAAATTACCCCAAATTGATTCCAAAATCATCCCACATTGATCCCAAAATTACCTCAAAGTTACCCCAAATTGATTCCAAATTGATCCCAAAACTACCCCAAAATCATCCCAAAGTTTTTCCAAAATGATCCCAATATTTTTCCATATTGATCCCAAAACTTCCGCCTAATTATATCGAAAATAGTGCCGAGGCGAGTATAACGAGCATATGAGTATAATTTTGCGGTGTCTGAGGTACTTACATATGTATTCTGGTATTTTTAGCGCGTTATTCATCGCTTTGATTTTTTTTTTGAATAATAAATAAAAATTTATTTTTTATTTTTTTCGTCACTCGCCACTCAAAAATAAAACAATGCCCATCCCAGCTTCTATTCAACTTTTCCCACTACTCACCATAGTCCATCACGCTGGCAGCATTACTGGTTGCGTCTCCGTTGACATCAAACATTGTCGTAACTCCGCCCGTACTCGACGATCCCACCACGGCCACCGTTGGTGCGGTTTTTGAATTTGGTTGACGTCGTATTTCTTTAAGATTAGTGCGTATTTGGCGCGATTTCTTTTCAGAACAAATTGTAGGCGCCATACCGGATGCTTGATTTTAAGCTTATTTGGTTGCTTTTATGTGGCTTTGGAGTGTGTCTATTTTTTTTTGTTATTTTTAAAGTCTACAAGAAAACAACAAATAATAAATAAAGATTAAAATAGAACGTGGGTACACAGAAAAGCATTTGTACCTATATTTGATATACCAATAAAAGTCAAAACCAAACATTAGTTGCGTTCGCCATGCAAATAATTTGTACAAATTTGTACAAATTATCTTCTTTTGTGGTAAAATCGCGTTCGCGATGAAAAATTATCCAGCAAGGAGAGAGGAATTGAGAGAGCAAAATGACATTTAATTTCGAGAGAAGCTGATAATTCTTGCTGGACAAATTTGGTCCAGCACGAACTAGCAATCACGGAGATCAGCTGATTTTGATTTTTCGCGCCTATATTTTGTATGACATGCAACCGTGGTATCAGCTGACAGCTGAACTTGCAAAATTTTTGTACATTTCGCGTTCGCGTAAAAATTATCAATCATCACTCATTGAGAGAGAATGTCACAGAAAACAGAAACATTTCGTTGCTGGATGATTCGTACTGAACTTTTAGACGAACACACTTATTATGTATGTATTTATCACACGACCCCAAGCGAGTTCAATCATTCATGGCTTACTAACGTCTATCTATATAAAGTATAACTTTAAGCGAGCTAATCTCTTTACAGGGTTGCCACCTATTATTTGTACATCCGGTACTATTTCGAGAACCGCCTGACGGATTTCGTTGAAATTTGGCGTAGAGATAGTAGTTATGCGATTTTCAAGTCAAGGTCTTACCACTTGGGGCGGTTTAAGGGGTTGCCACCTATCACAATTTTTTTTTTAATTATTAATCAAGATATGTCAATATCGGAATCAAAAGAAAGGTATTTTCGGCGACATTCTCACTAAAATATTTTCAAGTAGAGTTGCCACCTAGGGTTGCCATCTTATCTCGAGAACCGCTTAACAGATTTGGATAAAATTTGGCATATAGATAGTACGATTGATTCCAAAACTATTCACTTAAGGGTTGCCACCTATCTCAATTTTTTGTTAAATTATAGAGCAAGATATGCCTCTATGGGTATCCAATGAAAGATATTATCGGCGACATACCAACTAAAATATATTCAAGTAGGGTTGCCACCTTATTGCAGTATATTTGTATATCCGGTACTATCTCGAGAACCGCTAAACCGATTTAGATGAAATTCCGCATAGAGATAGTATGCTGTATTCAAAGACTATTCAATTAGGGAATCTTAGACTACCCACTTGGGAGTTGCCACTTGGAGCGCTTTACAGGGTTGCCACCTATCTCATTTATTTTAATTGTGGATTAAGGTATGCCAATATGGGTATCAAATGAAAGGTATTTTCGGCGACATACCAACTAAAATATTTCATCTCGAGTATGCTGCTAAATTATTTCTACCCCTGCTCCAATTTCTCAAGAAACACACAAATATTATGATCTAATTTAATGACTTATTGCTACGTTATTTATTAACCTCAAATGCCTTCCAGGCTTCGAGATCACAATGCTCGACAGCATTCTAAGGAATTCGTGCGAAGAAAAAAATGCTAAAGTTAAATTACTTTGCGTGCGACCCAGTAGGAAACACAAAGGTGTGGGAAATCTTATAATGGTATTGGTAATGGTAATCGGCAAGAGTTTGAAGTTATACCCATAACTGTTAAATATTAATATTCTAGTAAACATATATACCTTACTTTGCGTGTAGCGTCAGAAATGTAATAAAAAAAATATAAATATGTAAATATAAATTTCAATGTGACTTTGGAAATGATATCCCTACAGGGTATGCTCCAACGTTAGCTAAGTATATATTTACACATATTTCTTAAGCAAATAAAAAAGTTTTTTTATCTTGAGATAGCAAGCAGACTTTGTCACACACGTGTAGCAGAAAAGGTCGTAAATATTATTATTTCGCAGACACGCGTGCAAAATTTTAGGCATCATTTACATGTAGTATTTTTTATTATTAGCAAGCGTAAAATAGCTCGAATATGATAGTTTGTAGAAAAGTCTGCTTTTAGCCTAAATTAGATACTACTTAAAATTAAAAAAAAATTATAGAAACTGGTTAGAAGCAGTATGATTGATAACCGGTTAGTTATCACGTTAAACATGGCGAGTACCGCGCATACAGTGAAAAAAAATATTTTCACTCATCTTCTATTTTTTAGTAAAATATCGTTTCAATCAGCATTCAAATTTTTACGAAGTGTATATTTATTCACAATCTAACCCATCCCATCTCAGCATTAAAATATTTGCACGCATTTCATACGCTCTACTGCGACAATATCTAAATAACAATCGTCAAAACTCGCAAAAACCCAACGTCAATTAGGTCATCACGATGACACGTGTGCTCGGCTCCTCCGCTAATGGCATTCACGACATTGCTTCTCTTTTGTTGTTGTTGCTTCTCTTTTGTTGTTATTGCTGTTTGGTTGTTATGCATTGTTCATTGTTATTTGATAACTAATTGTAGTTTGAGAGTGTTTTCACACAGCACAGTAGATTGTTGTTAGTGATTGCCATTAATCGTTAAACGCATTTCTGTTACCGGAAACTTGTGGTTTCGTAAGTGATAAATATCTTTGTAGATATCTAAAACGTTAAGGCTGTTATAAATTACCTCAAGTGGCGTAGAAAATCTAAGAATGACGTATACTATCCACAAACAAATTTTACCCAAATCGGTCAATATGCCGAAGAAATAAATAAAAAGCAGTAAGGTGGCAACCCTAGGGGCCAATTCTTTTATAGGATATGATGGTTAGTATGCGGCTGAAAGTACCTTTAATTTGATACCCACATTGGCATACCTTACTCAATATTTAAGAAAAAATTGTAAAGACCCTTAAATGATCCCCAAATTGAATCCAAAATTACCCCTAAATGATCCCAAAATGACCCTAAAATGATCCCAAAATAACCCTGAAACGATCCAAAAAGGTATTAAAAATGATTCCAAAATGACCCCAATCAACCTCAAAATGATCCTAAAATGTTCCCAAAATGATCCCAAAATGAAACTAAAATTATCCCAAAATGATCCCAAAAAGACCCTTAATGATCCCCATATGATGCGAAACTAACCCCAAAATTATCCCAAATTGAAACCAAAATGGTTTCAAAATTACCCCTATATGATCCCAATATGATCCTAAAATATACAAATAAAAAAAAAAAACTAATGGCGGCGATATACCAACAGATAACCTCTAACGAGATTTTTGCCGAGCTTCTCTTTCCAACTTGTGGTGTGTTGCTTTTTGAGTTTTTCCTTCAAAGTTGGCGGGACCTACAGTTTTTTGCCGACTCCGAACGGCAATTGCAAAGCAAATGAATTTTTTGCTGAGAAGCTTCTCATGGCAGAAATACACCCGGAGAGTTTGCCAAACTACTGCCGAGGGGCGACCCCGTTTAGAAAAATTCTTTTTCTACAATGTAGAGCTTGAGTATACCCATTCCGCGAAGCATGTATTTCTTCGAGCTACTACTAAGCCTACGTAACGGCGAGCTCAACACTTACCATGCTGTTAGCAATAAAAATGTAAACCCACACACACACAAACATAAACGCAAAAGTTATAACATTATTAGATAGCATGAACTAGATAACACAAATATACGCCTACGGCAGCTAACTAATGGGAATTATCAATTTAATTTGAACTATGGACGGGTGCGCGTGAATCCTATTAATGGCTAACACGTGCCGAAGTGTGATGATGACCCACATATAAAGACAGTTTCATGTAGGGCAAACGCTGCTAGCTAGCTGTAAGTCAAGTTGTATGGAAAGTAGGCGCCCTTAGTGTGGTGTTGATGATGCGCAATAATTTTTGTTTATTTTGGGTTTAAGCAAGTTCATAAAACTTGTTTTTCAGTGGAAAA